>PVIA01004267.1:0-143023 GCA_004024845.1 Tonatia bakeri
TTCCCTTCCCTTCCCTTCCCTTCCCTCTAATTTAGTTTCAGCAAAATGGTGCAGTTAGAGACTGGGAAAGAGATCAGGAAACTTTTACTGAGGACTTACTCTATGTTTAGCAAAGGTTAGCAGCATTTCACAGTTGGAATCTCACAGATCTGTTAAGGAGGTGTTATTAATAACTTCAACTTACAAATGAGGATACAGAGATTCAAAAAGTTTAAGTAACTTGTTCAAGATCAAAGCTAGGATATACACTGCAAAGTTCTTCCCTTAAAACTTTCAATTGCAGTTTCCCTAAAACCAGAGGAGAGTCAAATTATGTCCCCACTTCACACTGCATGTCGAAGCATGTACAAGTATTTGGGGAGTGTCTGGGGAGGTAGTTTCTTTGAAGTGTCTTCTTGTGTCTTCAAAGTTTATTGGATTTTTGTTTCACCCCCTGTAAGTTAATTAAAATATAAACATTGCATTTAATTCACTATTAGGAAAAATAATCTTACGTTTCTGAGTTAACGGATGCAATTAATTGCCTTGAGTTAATCAATTTCAGAAAATTGCACTCAAGACAACTGACTCTACATTTAAGCTTCAGAGTCCAGAAAACTTCTCTGTTTTGCCCTGTAATCAATACATTTCAGGAATCCATACTAACCCAAATCTGGGGATACAAATGGCAACACTCTTTTCACTGTGCTTCTGAGTCTCTGACAAGTCTTGCTTGAAAAGAGACTCTGAAAAGCTGCCTGAATTGAAAAGGTCTATGCAGCCACTGGCCAGTCTCACTCGCTCACTGATGCTGATTTTTATTTTCCTCTAATGGTGTGATTTTCATCTCATGAGTCAAGAATCTCAAGTGACATATGCTGTAGTCCCTTTATTAACTCCGTTTATCCAATTAAGAGTTAATTTTCTGTGTAGTGATCATATATATATTTCAACCACTCAGTTTGTGGAGCTTTGCACCCTTGTAATTATTTATTCAAATCCTGTAATTTTCTGTTTAATTTGTATAGTTCCTGCTGGTATAAGCTGTCTTTTCAAATAGTATATTCCCTGCGCCTAACATTAAGCATGGTACATGTTAGGCCTTTAGTATTTTTTGAATAATTGCAGTGTATGACTTTCCCAAGTGATTTAATCCTAAAATATAATTATTACTAGCTATGTTTCATTGACCTTGGAGAAAGTCTGAAGTAATTTTTAATTTCATTTATTGTGCTTTTTTCCATACTATTCTATCAATTGTTTTTTCTTTTAGATTAAAACATTCTGAAAAGCCCTTGACAAATTTGTTTAAAATATTCCTATAAAAATGATGATTTCTGATTATTGCCTAGGAATTTAAAAAAAAATTCCACCCACTATTTGGGGTTATTTTTACCTTTATGATAAAAAATTAAAATGTAAATAAGCAACAAAGGTCATCAACACTTTTAGTATTACTAGCATCTTTGTGCCATATTTTCACCAGTTTAGATCAGGAAAATATCCTTTGATTGTTAACCTTTGATCAAGATTACCTTAAGGATACATCAGGGACGTCTGTGGGACAACTGACTTAATAATAGCAGGTTGTATGCACTACTATTGTTTATGTTTGAAAACATAAATAATATCATAAACAATAGTTTAAAAACATAAACAATAGTTTCAGACCTATTTTCAAATTGTTGGCTTTTAAATCCCTCTTGATATTGCCAGTTGAAGATATAATTTAAAAATTATTTCCTTTTTGAGAATAAGTGGAAAAGATGATAAATTCCCTTACCCACCCCCAATTATTAGAATTCTCATATAATTGAGGAGCTCAGAATATTAGGAATTAGAGTAGTGTCAGACTTGCCCTGTGCAAACTCTATCTCTAGTAACTAGATATATACAATCACTGAATTTCTGTTATGATATGTATTCTCTCTAAATAAAACAGCGAATATGTAGTTTTATCACATGTGTATATCACATTTTTAGTGACACATGACAATTTTATATTATTATATTATCTTATGGTAACTCACATTGATAGGGGAGATAATTTGTTAACCTTTACAATAAAACAAACAATAGAAAACAGCTGAGAATATTGATATTAAGTATTGATCAAAGTCTCACAAGCCTGTATAGAGCTGGAACCCATCACAGATCTGTTTTTCTTCTGGTGCTATCCACTGTGGTTTCAAAGCAGAGGCTCTCTTCTACTCTGTCCTATTTTAATTTTAGAGTTCTGGCAGAATGGAAGAAGTATAAAGAATGGTTAACTGCTTCCTCTGGTCCACACTTTATCTTGTGAGAATTTATGGTAGGTAGTACTTGAGAATAGTGCCCGCATGGTAATTCTTGCAGCATTTCTACTGCTGTATATCATGCCACTTCCTTATTTGCCATATTGCGAGTCGGCTTTGCAAATAGCCGCTCATGCAGGAAGAACACGTTAGGAGAGTACTTACCAATCTTGTATATGGTTCAGTAACCTATATCTGCTAAATATGCCACATGTTCTTATTATTGTCATGTCCAAACCATAATTATTATTAATAGACAAGTGGTGATCAAGGTAAGTCTCAAAACTCTTTGGGCAAAGAAATAATGGTCTTGTAGCACTGCTTTGTTAAGCAGGGTGTATATGGGTAATGAATAATTTTAGGTTATCTAAATAGCTCTTCTATGGAAGTAAACCCTCACCAGAAATTTGCAAACAAACAAATAAATAAATAAGCAATGTAGTAAGATGTTGCTAAAAAAGAACTTTGGCAGAAAGAAGAACAGGCACAAACTATAAACTGGGAGCTCTTTTCAGGAAAAGTTTTGAGCCGATCCAACTGAGAATAAAGTAGAGCTTCATGCCCAGGGTCAGACTCTACAGAGAGCATTGACTGTGTGTGTGTTTATGGGTTTTCAAAGCTAGCACCAGCTCCTGTGCCCACGGCTTTTATAGCTTCAGATGGCTGGGAAACAGCAGGAGTCAGGAGGGAGCCTTGGCCTAGCCAGCGGGCACTCCAGTTCCATCTAAAGAGCTGACTGGCCTGTTGCCTGGGACTGAGAAGCTGCAGTTGGCCTAGATCAAAGTCCTGGGGAGGGACTAAGCAGGTGGTTTGATCTGAAAGAGGAACTGGCACGAACTCAACCAGGTCAGACAGGTGGGGCAGAGGCAAGCATGGCAAGAGCTCCTTGAACTTGTGGCTTTGAGAGGGGGAGACAACTGGCCTCTTCAGGTCTTTTTGGCTAAGGGCTGCTACACTGTTCTTTACCTTTTTTGCTCCCCCATGGGCTGGAATTCTCAAGTCTAATAGATTAAAAATATTGGGAAAAAGCTTTGAGTCCTTATAGAATTATCACCTCTTTAGTCCCCCAGGTAAAGTTTTTGGGTCCTGAATTACAGCTTGATATCGATCTTAGTCCTCAGTGGTAAACTCGTTTGCTGGGAGGAAAAGGGAAGTGTGTGCTCGCAAAGGGGGGAGTCTTGAAGCCAAAGATATATCTGTGCTGAAGCAATAAAATCCTAACCTGGGAGGATCAGTAAAATCTGCAGCTCTCCTTACTTTGCCCTTGACTCTGTCAGTTCCTTTACTTAAAAAAACACAAAACAAAACAATGTGGGGCAGGCTGATAAGATAAGTTCCCCCGAGTGTATCCATCCTCTCTTCAACCTGACTGTGGGTTGACAGTTTATGTAACACTAACTCTGACTATGTGCAACTGACAGTTGTCAAATTAATATTTATATAGCATTTGTTCTGCATGCAGAACCACTCAGGCTCAAGTTTTTAAGCAGTGGACACAGGTTTCACAGTTTCTGATGCTTTAAATACCCTCCCTGTAGCACTGAGTCTTACCTTGGCATAGAAGTGAGGTGGTATAAGTGAGCGCTGGGACACATTTTACACACAGTAATTGAGTGTCTCCCACAAGATAACCTTATTAATTTTCTTCAACATAACCACACAAGACTTCCAAAACTATTCTTTTTCTTTCCTTTCTAACTCCAGTCACAACCTCTCAAAAAAAGAAATGTTAACTAAATTTTCATTTTTGTCATGCCTTTGGTACAACTTCCTCAAAGCTTCGGCATTTGGAACAGGCCCAACAGCATCCTTTAAGGACATTCACTAAAATCCGTTTTCTCTACATTTGTAAAGCGGATAATAAATGTATGATATCATTACGCCAAGAAATTGCTTAAGCTGAAAATATATACAAAATTAAAAGGCATATACATAAAAGCCATTTAGATACATCTGAGGAAGGGCTCTGTCACTTGAAAATATTATGGAGAACAATTGTTTTTATAACAGTTCCTAATGAGAGTTGAATGGTCTGAGCCAATCTCTGTACGGGAATCATGAATAAGGCTTTGGTCAATGGGTAGCTACTAGACAATTTCTGAGCAGGGAAGCAAATAAGACTTAGGGGATTCAAGAAAGGGAATATAATAAAATGAGAAAAGAAATCCATTACTTCCCCATGAGACATTTTTATTATCCTATATATTTTCCCT
This sequence comes from Tonatia bakeri, assembly GCA_004024845.1. NCBI lineage: Eukaryota > Metazoa > Chordata > Mammalia > Chiroptera > Phyllostomidae > Tonatia > Tonatia bakeri. The sequence continues at coordinate 4,487 of PVIA01004267.1, forward strand.
TATGACACTTGGTAAGTTTAGAATCGTATATATTTAAGTGAATCTTTTGAGTAATGCCTATTTCCCCAAATAAACTATAAAACCTACAAGAGCAGAAGCCTTGCTGGGTTTCCTCATCTTGAATCCCTATGTATTATACATGATACTGAAAGCCTGTTCAAGATGCATTTTTGTGAAAGAAAAAATGAATGACTGCAATTATAAATGAGGCTAGTAGGTAATTGGAGGTTTAGACAGTAAAGGAAGTCCAAGGGTACCAGAGAGTCAGCGAGTTGACCTTGGGTAATAGACTAAAGGTTCTGCGCTCTGCACTCTGATTTCTAGCCTGTTGCACACCAGTGGCCTGAGTGCCCAGGTGTTGATTGTGGTCAGAAGCGTTGTGAGACCTGGAGGTGACTCTTTTCTCTGATTGTGTTGGTGGCAGCAAAGATGTGATCTTACCCTGGATTCTGATTACACACCGTATATACAGCAATTGTGTAACAGGCCAGGTGAAGAGTAAACAGATGCTGTTTTCATTTGTTAAACTTCCTGTGCAATTCTTTAGCATTAGAGATGGTAAACAATTTTGGCAGATGGCCAAATGTTTTAAACATATTTTCAGAGTGGTCATGAATACATCATTCCTGTAATTCCTCAGATTTCTTGGTGATGTTTAATTGTGTGATCAATAGGAACAAATCCAAGCTGAATTCTCTCAGAATTTTTATATGTAATGACAGTTATATAACTAATAATGGTTATATAATAATTCATACACATGATAAGGATATTAAAGGACCAACTTAGCTAATAATAATGAGCTTATCTTCCTTAAATGGGCTAAATTTTCTCTGAAATGATTTTCAATATAATGTACTTGGGCTAGCTTGCCCTCACCAAATTTCTTTATGTACTATCTACTGAAAGTAATTTATCTTATTTTCTTAATAGGCTTATAAATTTGAGTTTTAGAGCCAATTAAAGAGAAAATCATGAAATGAACTAAACATAATTTACTTTATAGAGTAAAAAATAGGATATTTTATATCTTATTTTGTCTTCAATGACTTTCATTTTAGTCCTTTAGATTTCAGTGCCCTTGTTACATAACCTGCAGACTGGGGTTAGTCACTTAATGGTTATCCTCTGAATATTACAGAGGACTTACATTATAAGCTAGGAGTTTCTCTAAAAAATAGCAAACATGAAATGTTCAAAACAAATCTTTGTGTTGAAGAACTTGTTCACTATGTCGGATTTAATAAAAAGTATCTCTATGATTTCAGAAAATGTTTATTCAAATATCAGGCTCAATATTGGGATATAGAGATGAAAAATGCAATTTTTGTTCTCAAGAAGCTCACTGTCTAGGAAGAAAAAGAGATTTAAAAAAGCAAAAATCTGAGCACTTCATAACAGTGTGATGAGTAATATAATAGAGAGCTTTACCTAATATTTAAAAATGAGAGCAAAGAGTTAGAGGAAGTTTTATCTAAAAATAATTGATTGTGTTGTCCAAGAAGATTTTCTAAAGGCTGCTTCACTTGATGGATCCCTTAAAGGAAGAGAAGGTAAGATACCAACTAGGAGAAAATCTGTGTGTGGGGGGAAATTCTTGTGTGTGTGCGCAGGGGCCTATAGTTTGGGAATTCCAAGTACAGAAAAGAGCACCTGTACAGATCTTAAGTCATTAAATAGTTCTTTATCACTTGTAGTCCATATACTAGTAATGTCTAGTAAACACTGATGAAAAGTTAGGGGAATAAACCAGAGCCAGGTCATTGAGAACCTTGTAAAATATGCTAAACAAATGGCTTTTTATTCTAAGGATAATGTGAACCCATAGAAGAATTTTGCACAGTATAGTTTTTTTCTTAAAATACATGTTATCTTTCAATATATGTTAGAAGAATATGGCCCCCTTTAAAAGATTGTGAGGTTCAAAATAAAAATCATTACCAAAAACAAAAAAAATAGAATCTCTAGTAAAATTTTTCAAATTAATCTCTTAAATATGATTTGTTTAATTCAAGAGGTCTTTCTTCTTTCACGCTACTTCTTCCTCAACACTTAGATGGGATTAAATGATTTTCTTCTATAGTCACTCAAGAATTACAGCTTTAGGGTCAGTGTAAGATGTAGATAGCAAAGTTTTAGGATAAACTGGGGAGGTCTGTTAGGAAGCTACTGGGTATTGCAGGTAAGATGATGAGTGCCTGAGCTGGAGTAGCAGCGATAGAAACTGAGGGAATGGGTTGGTTTGAGAAATACTAAGGAGGTTAGATCAACAGAAGAGAGGAAATGGGGTTGGAAAACACAGAATGATTAAAGTTGACTGCTCAGTTTCTGGCTCAACCTAGTAGTTAGATGGTGACCCACATCAGAGTGTTTGGAAGAGGTGGGTATAAAAAAAAAGGGGTAGAAAAAATGGTGAGTTCAGTTAGGGATCTATTGACTTAGAGATGAATGATGTATAATAGACATATGGACATATGTGGGTTTGAGCTCAGAAGAGAGATCTGAGAGGCAAATATAGATTTGAAGCTCATTGCTGAACAGATGGTAGTTGAAATTATAGTTTGGCTAAGATGCTCCAGGAAAAGGGTTAACTGGAATCAGAAGAGTGCAAATGAAGAAACTGTGGGAAAAACCCATATTTACAGAGAGGAGGGGGAAGATAAAACTTAAAAGGGACTGAGAAAGATTGCCACAAAATTAGGAATAAGACCAAGATATAACAGAATCTTGGGAGATGATGGAGGAAATAATTTCAAGGTAGAAGAAATAGTCACTGTGTCGAAAGTGACTGAGAGGTCAGGTAAGATGACCTCCAAGTGCCCATTGAATTTGGGAATTAAAAAGTCATTGGTGGCCAGATCACCTTATTTGTGAAAATTCAGGTGGCAAAGAATTTCTCTTGGAAGGATAAAACAAACCTACCCAAACAGAAACATTCTGACACCATAAAAGTATTTTGGTTACTTTTTAAAAAATGTAACAAGACCATTTTATCACTTAGTTTTAAAAAACTGGAAGGAAGGAGTTATATTTGTTGCATTCACATCATAATTCAATTAATTATTTATTTTAGAAAATGCATGCAGTAATCAAAACAACAGAATTGGCCTCTCCAATTCTATGTATTTCTTTTCATATTATTTGCATTTCTTTTAGTAATTTAAATAATAATTCTTAATTTCATGTTTTATAATAGCAATAATGGTTCTAAATTGATAATGCAGGCATTATAAAATGATTTTTCTAGTTTTATTGAGATATAATTGACATAAGTTGTATAAGTTTAATGTGTATTATGTCATGGTTTGATCTGCACAGTGTGAATTGATTACCACAACAAGGTTAGTTTACACACCCATCACGTCATGTTGTGACCATTCTCTTTCTTTCTCTAATTTTTTGGTGAGAACTTTTAAGGTCTACTTTGTTATCTACTTTCATGTACGTAGTACAGTATGGTTAACTCGAGCTGCCATGCTATTTGTTAGATCCTGAGAAGTTATTCATGTTATTACTGAAAGTTTGTGCCCTCTGACCATGCTTACCCATTTCCCCCACCCCCTTCACCCCTGGCAATCATCAGTCTACTCTCTGTTTCTATGCATTTAGGCTTTTTAAAAAATATTCTTCATATAAGTGATATAGAATATTTGCCTATTTCTGACTGACTTGTTTCACTTAACAATGCATTCAAGGTTTATTCATGCTGAAAATGGCAGGATTTCCTTCATTTCTCTGGCTAAATAATATTAAATTTTGTATATACCGTATTTGTGTTATCTGCTCATCCACTGACAAATACTTGGGTTGTTTCCATGTCTTGGCTGTTGTAAATGCTACATTGAACATGGGGAATGGATATTTCTTTGATATATTGATTTTATTTCATTTGATTATTTTCCTAGAAGTGGGATTGCTGGATTATGTTGTAGTTCTCTCTTTAAGTTTTTGAGGAATCTTCACTCTGTTTTCCAATACACAAATTTAAATTCCCACTAATAGTGCATGAGGTATTCCTTTTCTCCACAAGCTTACCAGCATCTCTTATCTGTTGTCTGTTTGATAATAGCCATTTTAACAGAAGTGAGATTATATATATACATACATACACACACTTTAATATCAACTTCAGATGAAGCTAAGACAGAATTTAATTTTTTGACATCATAGGATATCTCAGGAAGAGGGGCTTCCCAAGTCAATTAGTAAATTTAAAACACCAAGAAATTTTTTTCCCAGAGCCAGATTTCTTTCCAGCTAATTCAGGTTTTCCAGTTTGGTCCTTAAATATGGGAAACACTGTACATGAAGTCTGGATCCGGTGACAATGAAGACAGGAAGGGGGAGGGAAATGCAGAGACTTAACCACATTAAAAATATTATAAACAGCAGTGCCAATTCCTACTTCAAGGTAAACTTATTGCAAAAGTTTAAAATAGTAACTTGGGCAATACAGGAGAGCAGAGCAAGCAGTGAACTAAATGCCAAATATAAAATGTCATGAGAGAAAACAGGAGAAGGAATGGCAGCAGGAGTAACATTTTGAACCTAGGCATGGCTAGGATGTTTCTAAGAGCCTACCCACTCCCTGAAACAGAATTGTGCAATTATGTTTCCTAGATACATAGCACCTGTGATGTAAATGAGTAGGAATTTTGGAGAACTGACTATGTGTTTCATTTCAGGTTAATGCAAACCTTTTTCAATAAATAGAACAGCTCTACAATTAACAAGGGAACGTCCCAGAAAATGTAGCACTGCCTAAATCAGGGTCTCCCTGGTGAGTAAGTAGCTCTGTTCCTACTTCTGTGATGTGTTGTCTGACCGAGGGGCAAAGACAAGGCTGACGCACAGAAGTGCTGTTCTCTCAATAAACTAAGCAGAGCAGCATCATGCCCACCTATGTGGGGACTAGCTAATTTTTTGTTACTACAAAGTATTTACTCTTGTTAATATAGCTTGTTTATTATATTTTTTATTGCTGGGTCCTAGAATGATCACATCCCAGTCTGGGCGGAGCAGGGAGTGTTTAAGAGCTTACTTATGGAGACCAAAGCTGTTACCATTTCAAGGTCACCTTATTCCTGAACCATTAATTAACTATTCAGTTTGTCTTTGATCTTTGGCCCTTGTAGCCTTCCAGCTCCTGAAAGTAATTTTGCTTTTTGCTTTGGACCCCATTTTAGAACTTCAGCTCTGTGTGTTTTGGGTCCCAGATGCCTCATGGCTTCCCAGTCCTGCCTCTCAGGAGCTCATACCCTGGCACGATTGTGTATGATTGTCTTGAGACATTTTTGTTGGATGAAAGGGAGAAGGGGATAGGAAAATGACACAGAAAAAAATAAATTTGATTGCTTTTAAGTGTTAGCTAAGTTTATAGGGATATCATCACATTGCTTACCCTGCTGCCTTTGTCCCTAAATTTCCCCTATGGTGGTTGCTCTGCCCTGGTCCTGAAGTCTTCTTAGGGATCCTCTGCTTTTTGCAATGGTTCCTGAAGAGATCAGATGCAGTTCAGATCATTCAAACTTGAGTGTTTATTTTCTGATTCCAAATTGAGTATAATTTCCAGTATTCACAAATAAAAATTCACAGTCAAGTAAAACTGACTGATTGCTTTAAATTTGAAGGACATGAGAATTTATTTTCATGGAATTTCAAGAGCAAAGGAGAGGAAGTGTCAGAAAGCAGTATTTTGACCCTCAAATCCCCTGATTTTGTATGTTTATAAGGAGGTAGGGCCCTGACCATTGTGGCTAAGTTGGTTGTACATCGTCTCACAAAGTGAAAGGTCCCGCTCTTGATTCCCCATCAGGGTACCTACCTAGGTTATAGGTTCGGTCCTTGGTCAGGTTGCAGTTGGGCCCCTGGCTGGGGCACACGAGAGAGGGAACTGATTGATGCTTCTCTCTCACACTGATGTTTCTCTCCTTCTCTTTCTCCCTCTTTTCCCCTCTCTCTATCTCCAAAAAAAAAAATGATGTGGGAAAAGTTAAGATATTTTGAGATAAACTCTACCATAGCTTCTAGGAAATAAAAAAATATGAGAAAAAATCTTCAAAATAAGTTAGTAAGACAGTAAAAATAGATATTAAAATCATTACATGTGCTTGGGAAAGATCTTTAATGTTAATTTTATTTGCATTAACAATAGATTTAATTAAATTTGAAATAATTTCTAAAGCAAATTATAAAATTAATTGTATACTACAAATTTCTTTAATCTAGATCTTTTATTATTAAAAGTGAAATACTAATATTATACAACCGTAAATGTTAGAGCTTGGATTAGAAATATAAGGCTATACTCTGTTCACCGTGATCAAAGATGAACTGCCTAAGCGTAAAGAAAAATACTTGCACACTCAGTATGTTTTTCCATGTGTGTTATGTGTGTATGTTGTGTGTATGTGTTTGTGAGAGGGGGCCAGAGGGAGAAGAAGGGAGAAGAGGGGAGAGAGAGATAAAGAGAGAAAAATACCAAAAAGCCTGATTTTAAGTTTGGTATTCCTATAATTATTATTTGTGCTATTTTAAAAATCCTTCCCAAATTGCACATAAGGATATCTTTAGAGTTGTATTAGCTGTAGCTGCTACTGACAAGTCTTAAATATATTGATAGTTACCTTTAGAACAGATAAATTTAGAGTTCTAGGCAGATCTGAGTATAGATTCTCTTGGGATAGCTGGACTAGGCAGAATTTGTGTGAGGTTAATACTCAGTACAAGAGGATTTGTTTCTTCTTGTTTAAATCACAAATTTAAACAACACCCAGGTTAGAAAATTTCAAACCAAACCAACAGTGCATACAGAAGATCCTGGGTGGGGGGGGGGGGAATCCATTTTAAGAGCTATCTAGAGGAAGTAATTGGGCCAATAATAAGGATATATTACAAAGTCAACATTAGCAGTTAAAAAAAAATAGAAAGCCATGTGACTAAATCAAGGTCAAGTATGACAATGGTCATGAATCAGCAAAAATAATCATAGCACCAAAGTTTAAGAACAGTTTGGCCAGAAATAGAAGAAGAATAAGACTCAAGTAGAATGCATTTGGTGTGTTACTCAAGTCTCTCTCCATCCTACCTTCTTTCCTTCCTCCCAGTCTTCCTCCCTCTCTCCTTTCTCTCCTTCCCTTTCTTTTCCTTAACTTCTTTCCCCTTTTCATATCATTTACAAAAATAATATCTACTCTGTGCACCATAATAAGCACTTATTTGACCAATGAAAGATTTATTTCTTGCCTAAACAGAGTTCCCAGACTATGTGTGTTGAGATCATAAGATTAATATGTCTTTATCTCATACATCTTGAGTAATCATCATTTGCAGTGTTTCATTTGTGCACAATTTAAAATATGAATCTGGCATTGAACACATGTCTTGTGCTAAAGCATTGTGCTGATGAGCAGAAACCCCATCCCTGACCTTCAAACTGAAATGACTTTCCTAATTGATGTAATGTGTATAGTTCATGATGTTGTACAGTAGAATTCACTTGGAATAGTGGTACTGAGTCTTAGATAATGGTAAGAGACTTAGATGCGTGTAGACAGTGATAAAATGAGAAAAATGCAAGAGGACATGGTTTTTCTTGCAGTACAGCTGAATCCTTGCTATTATAAGAAACATTAGAGTGAAATTTTATAAAAATTCTACAAAACACATTGAACCATTGTTGCAATAGTATGAAGTACAATTTCAAACTTATACTTGGACAGAATATACACTTAGGCTTAAAATATATTGTGTTTCAAGTTGAACTTCATGATAGCTGAATAAGGGATATAATATTGCCTTTTAATGAGCTAATTTCTTCTCAATTTTGAGAGTGAAAAAGGTCACCTTTTCGAATTACACAGAATAGACTTGCAGGAAACCTGTGTAAATCACCTCTATATTCAAGCACAAGACAACTATAACATAACTCCATGTATTAAACCAAAAGTGCCTTTCAAAATAGGGGAGAGAGAAGCAAATGTTCACAGTAACAATATGGTGAATGCCTTATGAAATAAAAAAAAATTATCCTTGGTCATTTCTCAATGGACGAGGCTTGCATAAAATGGAAAGTTATTCCCTAGAGAATACCAAGCCACATAAAAACACATCTCACTTACAGGCGAATATGTGTGCCCCCAGTTCAGTTCTGGGTGTCAGGTCCTTCTGCCCTGTCCCTAAGTGTCAGAAAATGCAAACAATGTACAGCATGGTTTTCAATGATGTGGAGGAGAGAGGGGTTGTGTGAGCACTGGGGAATTTCTGCACGTTCAGTGTAGAGATTGAAAGGAGCAAGTGCCATACCTGTAAGCAGTACAGACTAGGAGCAGGCAGTTGGTGTTGGCAGGTGGCCAGAACATGGGATCCACCCCAAACTTCAAAGGGAAGTCAGTGGTGTATTTCTAACAAAACCATAATTAAAGGTGGCTGACAATGGGGTTATAAATTGGTATAAACTTTTTGAATGACAAGTTATTATTAGAAATTAGCTAGAATTCATTAGTATTTTCTACATGTCAGCAACTATACTGTAATTTACATATAGCTTTATTTGCTAGTTGTCAAGAGTCTTAAAGTGTTAATTTTCTTGACTAACTATTTTTACATCTAGGAACTTACACTGTAATAATAATCAATGACCCACATAAGAATTATGCACTAAGATATTTGCTGCAGCATTATTTATATAGCACAGAAGCTGAAACAAATGTCCAACGATCAAGAATGAAAATGTAAAGTTATGTAACAGGATATAATGCACTCATTGGAGTCATTTGCAAGGAAAACCTAACAAAATTGGAAAATGATCTTTATGCAATGTTAAGAGAAAAAGTAGAATACAAAAATAATATTTTTACAATAACTAATATTACAAAAAAATAAACATCAGTACTTTTATAAAAAGACTTAGAAGTAATACAACAAACATTAATTATGGTTTAATGAGTGATTAATCTGAGTGATAATTAGAAATAATTTTAGTAAGTCTTTAAAAATGTATTCTGTACTTTTCAAATTTTCCACAAGTTTACATTAAACTTATAAATAGGAAAATAAGCTTAGAACATTTTCTGACAACATAATTCCTGACTTCTTCATGGGTGTCCCCTATCACCTTCAGCCCCTAATTTCAAACTTGGATTTAAACTGAAGGCTTATGTGAGAGCCCACTGTTGTGGGAAATCAGGTTCGCCAAAATCCCTGAGTTGCTTGTTGAAATTGAGTCTTGTGTTTCCTAAAGATCTCCTGGAAGCAGTCTGTGAACTCAGGGCTTGAAACCATTTTTGGTTTATTTGGCCATCAATATATTTGTTTTGCACACATGACTCTAAAACCGCCCTGTCCACAGGACCTGCTGCTCATCTGATAATTCCTTGGGGCAGTTTTTAGATTTCTTGTTTAGCGTGATTTTCTTCTGGACTTCGAGTTCTTAGTTTTCTTTCTGTTAAGAAATTAGTACCCCAGAACAGAGTATTGATTATAGTGCCCCCTTTGGTGAGGGCATCCTCAGGTTGAAATGGTAAACTATTTCATTCCACTTCAGTTACTGATACTCTGATTTGCTTTGTGCTTTAGGGGAAGTACCCTAGTGAGACTTCTAGGAATACACTGAGTTTCTAAAAAAGCCATTGATGGGTGGGTGGGTTGGGATGGGAGTAAAAGATAGAAAATTGTACTGCAACAACAATTAAATTTAATAAATAAATACATACATAAATAAATAAACAAAATAAAAAAGCGGTTGAAATTTCGGTTTGTAGGCACGGGATATCTAGCAGTCCTCAGCACTCAGAGGCTCTACCTCTCTACACACCTGCCTGTCTAGTTTGAAGACTTGACTCGCAAGACAAGCTACAGGGATGTTTTCATGAAAGTCCTCAGGAATCCTGGGTAAGTTAAGGGTAAAGGACTTCGAGATTAAAAGTCAGTGACTTTCACAGACCTTGAAGAATTATGGGGACTCAAGAAATATGTAATAATAGAAGAAATATCAAGGGAGAAAAAGATAGCCTTTAATATAATAAATATTTTTATTAATCAAAAGAAGAAAAATTATTGTTCAGAGAATATGTAGAAGGTAGAGAAGACATATGTGGAGGTAAGAAAATCATTCTGTGGTAGGGGAACAAGTGTTCTATCTTGTGACAAATATTCAGGATTGATAGGAAAATTGAGAGAATAATATAGGGAGATAATATAAATGAACATCAAGATACTGGATATCAACTCTTCAATAAAGCGATTGTTAATTGTTTCTTTTAGGGATTCAAAGAGGTAAAATTACTTATGACCAAGACTTTCCATAGATGACTGTAGTAGATTGAATAATGGTCACCTAAATTCTAATCTCTGGAATGTGTAAATTTACTGCTTTAGAAACAAGGTCTTTGCATATGAGTAAATTAAGGATCTTGAGATAAAGGGATTACCATGGATTATCCTGTGGTCCTTAAATACCATCCCTAGTGTCCTTATAAAGGATGCAGAGGGAGATGCCACACAGACACAGAGGGAAGACTTACAGAAGAAGGGGAAGTCACTAACCTGTAACCTGTAACCTTGGAGACAAAGAAGGCAAAGATCAGAGAGAGACCAGCACAACTCAAGGAAATGGGTGGAGCCACCAGGAGGTGGAAGAAGCAAGGGAGAATACACCCCTAGGGCTTTTGGAAGGAATGCAGTCCTACTGGGAACTTGATTTCAGGCTACTGGTCTTCAAACAGGGATTAAATTCCTGTTGTGCCTCATTTTACTCCACTAAATTTGTGGTAATTTCTTACCGCAGCCCTAGGAAACACAAGCACAAAATAACTCTTACATTGGAGATCATCCTCATTATGACTGTCAATTATAGAGAGCTGGTAGGAGTGGAGGGAAGTATCTAGGAGTCCAGTGGCAGCTGTAACTTCAGTGACTGTAAGAGAACTGGAGGGTGAAGGGGTGGATGGTAGGAGGGAAAGGGCTTCTTCTTGAGCTTCTTCTCCCTTTTAGTTGAAAGTAAGTCAAAACACCTAGATGACAGGAAGTTGTTCTAGTTACAATACAGGGTGGAAAGTGGAGCCACTTACTCTGGGGGGTTATTTACCCAAATCCTGGATTATTCTTTAAAATCACATAGGATCTATGCTACAGTTTATCAACAAAAACCAATGGAAGGAAAGTTGCCTGACTATTTTCCTGGATGTGAAGAACAGTTCTTTAAGAAAACAAAAGGTTTAAATTACTGGTTAAAAACAAAACAAAACAAAAACAACGGCTGCCTCAAAACTCCAACTAGATCCACTCTGAAGCATTCTTTCCTCAAAACTACCCTGTGGATGCCAGCACTAGTACATTTGCATTTGACAGACAATAGGAAAGTTTTTCATGTTACACAAAGGCAACATTATAATCTAGCTGTCAGGCCTCAGCTCCCTTGATGCAGAGATGTGGGACAGATGGAGATAATTCAGGGAATCCAGCTGCAGTGACAGTCTCAGGGAGCCCTCCCTCAGTTCGCTGAAATCCCAAACGCTTATCACAAAAGCAAGAGAAATTTGATAACAACCTGGCCGTGGTGACCAGACTTATTCTTGCTAGAACCAGAACGTGATATTCACAGATTGACATACTCTTAAAATGATCAAAAGAGAAATGCGGGGGTTTTCTTTTCAGAGGTACAAGTCATACTGAGTTTGGTCAGATAGTGTGAGGGGCCCAGTCAAGTCACTTGTTAGAGTATGTGAAATACAGTTGAGAAAGAAAGGAAGAGCTTGAAAAGAACAGGGTATTTATTTACTAAAAGGACCAATGAAATCAATCCCCTGAGTATAATATGAGGAAGGCAGGATACCCTGCTATGTATTTACAATGTGGGGACAGGATTGTCTGTAGAAGACCCTTAGTGAGTATTTGCCATGGTATGTACCAAAGCGAAGAGAATTCTGTTATGCCAATTGCCACAAAATAATGGATCCAAAAACTGATACTTACTTTTTATAAAGGCACTACATACCATTACTAAAACAAAAACATGAGCTGCGATACAAGTACACAACATGGAGGATGACATAGCCACGGATAGTCACTCTTTGGAGTCAGCTACAGTTCACAGGTTGGTGTACAAAATCATAGAAGTTAGAGCACAAAACTTACAGATGTCATCTAGTCCAATCTGCATGTTTTACAGTGGAGTAAGAGGAGGTAAAAATAAAGCTATTGAGTTGCTGAAGTTTGTGCAGCTAATTAGGAGAAAGTCTTGGTGTGCTCTTACATTACCTAAAGGTACAGATGCTTTTATTTTTCCCTGATTTTTATACCTGATTTTTCTCTTGAGGTACTAGGAGCATATGTCCTAGATATTCTTAACCTTCTGAAAGGCTGACTCAGAGCAATGAAGGAAACTTAAAAAGTAGCTGAAGACAGCCTAAGAGAGTTACCTAAAGTAATCATATGAAGAGGTGGTTTGTGACTGAATCATTACTTTCATAAATTGAAGAGGGCTCCATTCTTATTTTCAAACTTGAGGGAAAAATATGATAACAGTAGAGTATTTACCAATCTCCAGAACTTTCTTTAATATCAGAGTGTATTTTTAGCTCTTTCTCTAGGAAATCAACCTTCAGTCTGAATCACTCTGGCCAGTCTCAACACCCTCCTAATCCTCCATAGGACTCCGTAAAGCTGCTTAGTTTGTGGTCGATAACATGAGAGACTATTTGAGTTTGCCCTGAGATATCTCAAATTTTACTGAATACTGATGTTTTTTTCTAAAAGAATATGAATGAATGCCCCTTCTTATTTCTATATCTCATAAAAAACATTGAATATTTAAACTTTTCAAAGAAGGTTGTTTTCAGCCCTATGAAAATCTCAGAAAACTGATTAAAATCATTTTACATGTTCTTGTGCTTTTTCTCCATACAGAACCTGGTACAGTTATTAAAGTATTTTAAGATGTGTGTATGTATGAGTGATATACTATGTGTATTCATGTTCTATACACATATATGTTTATATACGCATATAAACATTGATAAATATAGGGTTCACAAATTTTCAAATATGAAAGGAGATTGGATTTTGATCCCTGTAAATTCGGGATCAAATGTTGGCTCCTGCACTTGCTGGCCGTATGATTTGGGGCAAGTTACTTAGCTTCTGAACCTTACTTTCTTCACTTATAAAATGAAGATGATGCCTTTGCTGGTGTAGCTCAGTGGATTGAGCATGGTCTGCAAACCAAAAGGTCACAGGTTCGATTCCCAGTCAGGCACATGCCTGGGTTGCAGGCCAGGTTCCCCAGTGTGGGGAGCACAAGAGGCAGCCACACATTGATGTTTCTCTCTCTCTTTCTCCCTCCCTTCTCCTCTCTAAAAATAAATAAATAAATAAATAAATAAATAAATAAATAAAATCTTAAAAAAAAAATCATAATGACTATCTTGAAGTAATGTCACTTGGCTTAAGAAAATAAATAAAGGTCCTAATGCAAAGCTTGGTATCTATTAGGGGTAAAAAAAATGGTAGTTACTATTATTATTTCCTCATAAATAACACGACATTTGGAAAAGACTAAAGAGTATTGCTTAAAAATAGTCAGTCCTTTCTGTACCAGTTTCTGTCCTTTAGAAAATGCTGCTTCATTGGAGATCATTTGCAGATTGCTGCTTTACTCAGACTTCCTCAAACTTACATTTTCCCCTCTGCTCCATTTCTGACAGTGAGTGATCGCTGCTCTGCTATTATCACTTTCTGGCTCTTCTCCGTGTTCATGTATTGTTGCAGATTGAATTGTAACATGTTCGGGAACCATTTCAGGAATTCTGCCCTCTTGTGCAATTGCCTTAGAATCCACTTCTCCCACAATTGATTGTCACTTGTTACATTTTTATCAGTTGACCAAAATACCTAGTTGAGCATAGATTACGTTGTCATGCTTTTGGAGTGCCTGAAGTTCAGAACTTTTTACTGGACACTTTCTCTTGTCGCCTGATGCTAAGAGGAACATGTCAACAGTGAAACTTATCTGAAAGCTGAATACGATGTTACTGATAGATTTAGGTGTCACCTTATATAGTAGACAGTAGCGTTGCTTGATAGAACATTGTTTGATTTTGTGCCAAAAGTACATTTAGTTCACCATAGCTGTCTTGTTCTTGGCATATCAGTATGTCATTTGCTAGCATGCTAAAAAGCTAGCAAGAGGCCAAGATTATTTTAAGTTGGAAAAGCTTCATTTATTTCATATAGGCTAAATAGATCTTTAATGAATAACTTCTTTAATTTAGCCTTGTTTTTAACACATTAAAAGGAAATAAATATTCAGTGACTTGAATGATGGGTTCTGTGTAACAATGAAATATTCAAATACTTTTGCCAGGGGCATTAATCTACCATAATGTTTCTTCTGACAACCACACATATTTTCTATTAAGTGAGAGTAATCTTTTTAAAGCTAAACAAAAATTCACAAACATGGAGAGCTTTCACTTTGCACTTTTAATACCTAGAAGTAAGCCTTTATTCAGATTGCTCACAGAGGTGTTTTCCTTACCTGTTGTAGGCATAAACATTCTCTTCTAAATCGTCATTAGTTTTATAATTAATTTTGAAACAAAACCCTAAATTTTGGTCACTGGCATAAAATGTTTCTTGTAGCAGGAAACGGGAATTTATTTTCCTCAAACACTAAGTCGTGTCATTTGACATCTGATACAAATGCCATATTTTCAATCATCTAAAATTCTGCATAATGTACAAAACATTTCGATTCTATTGTTATCACATTAACAATGGTAGACTATGTGCAGTAACTCATGCCCGCTGATAAGGCATCTGCTGAGATGAACTGAAGTCTGGGAGAGATATGGGCCCGTGGAGGATTCTCCTGCCTGGAGAGAAAGAACCACAAAGATGGTTCATTTATTTGACTAAAGTTTTGAGTTTACACTCATGTAGCAAACTACTTTTCTCCATTTTCCATAAAAAATTGTGTAGCAAGAGACAAATAGTATTTTCAAATGGTTTCTTATAGTATATTAAGATAACAATAGCCTTTCTGTTTTCTGTACAAGTAGCCCTTGAGGTAGACAATTACATAATAAAAGCCCCTGAGCTGGGACTTCACTGGAACTGATATTGAGGGTGATTTTCTGGTTGTTGTTTTTCAATTTTTAAATTTTACAAAGGACTATCTTTCAATCTCTTTCTGGCTGTTTCAAACTTGTGGTATTTTCCCATATTGGTAGGTGTGTCAGAAAATCAGAAGCCGCCCTGGATAATCACACAGGAGAGGATTGACACAGGAATTACAGATGTGACCATTACTAGGACAGGGGAGTGAGGGTTGGGAAGTTGACATGTTGGTCTCAGTGGCCAGTAGCCTTAGAGAAGCTGCTCAAGAGTTCATGTGGAAGCTGTTGTAAATCTGAAAAGTCTCCAAGAAGTGACTGCTAATAATCCTGTAGCCCGAGGCACCCAAAGTGGTTGACTGGGAAGACTTCTCCCACAGAATCTTATGTCAACCGGTGAACATTCCTTTATCGTTGCCTGAAAAAAGAAAAAAGAAAAAGCTTTTCTATTCTTCTTATTTCCTGCATCTTAACGCTTGTCATTTGCAGACTAATCCAGAACATCCAGTTAAAGGGGGATTGGAAATGGAGTTTCAGGTTCTTCTCCTTTGAAGCAGAAACGTATAAGATGCTGTTTTAGTCAGATGGGGATACTGTAATAAAAATACCACAGACTCAGTGAGTTAAACAAACCAAAAAAAACCCACATTTATTTCTCACAATTTTGGAGCCTGGAAAAGTTCCAGGTGAAGGTGCCGGCAGATCCTGTGTCTGGTGAGGGAACACTTCCTAGTTTACAGGAGGCCATCTTTACACTGTGTCCTCATGTGGCGGTGGGAGACATCTACGCCTCTTACTCTTTCTGTAGGGACATTCATCCTTTCATGAGGGTCGCATCATCATGACCCAATTTAACTCTAATTATTTTCCCAAAGCCCCAGCTCTAAATACCACCACCTGGGGACTAGGGCTTCAACACCTACATTTTCGGTGGACATACATGTACCAAGCTGAACACACATCTGGGATCACTCACCCTTTGTGAACTCAGAGTCTACATGCTCCCTTCCACCCATATTTTAACTTCAAAAACAGCAACCACCCAACGTTATGCTTCCATATAATGTGACGTAACAATGTGTTATATGTTCTTTGGCTAATCTGTTCCAGTACCCCTGCCCCTCTCCTCTCTGAGAGCTATCACCCTGTTCCATGTGTCCATGACTCTGGTGTTATTTTATTCATCCATTTATTTTGTTACTTGACTTTCTGCCCTGCAACTTCACTATATTTGTTTATTATTTCTAATAATATTTTTGGTGGAATCTTTAGGGTTTTCTACATACAGAGTCATGTCATCTGCAAAAAGTGACACTTTTACTTCTTCATTCCCAATTTGGATATCTTTTATTTCTTTCTTGTGCCTGATTGCTCCAGCTAGAACTTCCAGACTATGTTGAATAAGAGAGGTGAGCGGGCATCCTTGTCTTGTTCTTGATTTTAGAGGAAAAGCTTTCATTTTTTCACTACTGACTATATTAGCTGAGGGTTTGTTATATATGGCCTTTATTATATTGAGGTACCTTTCTTCTATACCCATTTTATTGGGTGTTTTAATTATAAGTGGATGTTGTATCTTATCAAATGCCCTTTCTGGATGTATTTATAAGGTTATCTGATTTTTATCCTTTGTTTTGTTAATGGGCTGTATTACATTAATCAATTTGTGTATGTTGACCCATCCTTGTGTCCCTGGAATGAACTCCACTTCTTTATGATATATTATTTTTGAATGTATTGTTGTATTCGATTTGCTAGTATTTTGTCTAGGATTTTTGCATCTGTATTCATAGAGATGCTGGTCTGCAGTTTCCTTTTTTGTGTTATCCTTGCCAGGTTTTTGCATCAGGGTTATGTTGGCTTCATAAAATGTCTTAGAAAGTATTGCTTCTTCTTCAATTTTTTGGAAGTGTTTGAGAAGGATAGGTATTAAATCTTCTTTAAATGTTTGGTGGAGTTCACATTTTGTACATCAGCATGTCTTTTTAAAAAGTAAAATAAGAGAATGAATTTATTTATTTAGAAAATTCATCAATTCTTGGATAATTTGATGAATTTTGGCAAATGTACACACTGTGATCTCTTCAAAGCAACATTTCCTCCATCCAAAAAGCACCCTTGTGCCTTTTTGTGGTCAAAACCTCTACTTACTCCTCTTCCCAAACACACACTGATTTGATTCCTATCACTATAGATTAATTTTAAAATGTGCAGTCTTTAATGCCTGCCTTTATTTTACAGTATAATGTTTCTGAAATCTATTTATGGTGCTGCACGTATCAGTAGTTTGATCAGTTTCACTGCTGAGTGATATTTCATTGTGTGAATATGCTACAATTTGTTTACCAGGAACTATGATGGATATTCATGTAGATATCTTTCTGTAAAAACATGTTATTAATTCTCATGGGTAAATGCTTAGGCATAGAATTAATGGTTCAAATGTTACATGCATGTTTCACTTTATATGGAACTTTCAAAATGGTTTCTGAATGGTAGAAAAATTTCCTATCCTTGCCAACAATATATGTGAGCTCCCATTACTTCACATCCTTGTCCATACTTTGTATTGTCACACTTGCATGCTCCTAGTCTGGGGACTGCCTTTTGCATGTTCCCAATAGGGGGACTGAACTCTCAACCTTGGCATGTGTCCTGACTGAGAATCAAACTGGTGACCCCTTGCCCTACAGGACAATGCCCAGCCAACTGAGCCACACTGGGCACATGTGCCATAAGATGTCTTTGCATATTCTGGACGCAGATCCTTTGTCAGATACATATATTATGAATGTTTTTTTCTTCTAGTTTGTGGCTTGCCTTTTCATTTTTGTAAAGTTTTCTCAAAAAGCAGTCATTTTTCATCTTGATGAAGTACAAGTATCATTTTTAAAAAATTATGTTTTTATGCACTACCTAAAAGTAGTACACAAAAACACGAAAAATAGTGCCCCAAAGTTACAAAGATTTTGTCATATATTTCATTCTAAAGATTTTATAATTTTAACTTTTACACTTAGGATTATGATCTATTTCAAGTTAATTTTTACGCATGATTTGAAGGATTGAGGCTTATTTGCAGTCTTCATCTCTAGTGTGATTTAGATCTTCTCAATATCATCCATGTCTCTACGGAAGCTAAAGGAAGTGTTCAGTCTTTCCTTTAGCTCCTTGAAAACATGCCCAGCCTTGTAATAACTGTTTGAATGTTTTCACTTATAAATTTTATTTTCTTCATATTTGGGGTCAGTTACTGTTGATTTATTTTTCTTATCATTGTCTTATTTTTATGTTTGGAAGACAGATATTTTGAACTTTATCTTGTTTGATGCTGAATATTTTTGTATTGCTATAAGTGCTTTTCAGCTTTGTCCTGGGACACAGTTAAGTTACTTGGAAACAGATTGGTTTTCAGGTTTTGAGTTTAATCATTGTTAGGTGGTTTCAGAGCAGTTAATTTTGCCTAAGGAAGCTATCATTGTGCATATCCTACCCAATGATGTCATACTGTCCACCGTGACCCGTGAGCAGAAGAATTATTCCTGGCACTGTGAACATTTTGCAAATTTTCTCCTCTAATTCTTTTGGGTAGTTCTTTTTGTTGTTGTTGTTTCCAGAGAGTTTCCTCACAAATATGCACTGGTCAGGATGCAGCCAATGATTCAAGGAAAGCGAGATCCTCTGAAGATTTCTGAATCTCTGTGTACAACTCTCTCCTCTCTGAGACTCAGACCAGCAAAATGTAGCCTTCTCCAGAGACCTGAGCAATTTGTCAGGCATTCAAGTGCACTGGCTCTGACATGGTGTTAACTGTTGGGGAAATAAAAGGCTACTGGAGCTTCTGGGATTATATCATAAGAACCCCAGAACATCAATTTGAAATAATCTATGCATCCCTATGTTCATAGCAGCATTATTTATAATGCCTGGAAACAGCTCAAGTGTCCATCAGCAGATGAATAGATAACAAATCTATGGTACATTTACACAATGGAATACCATGTGGCCATACAAATGAAGGAACTTTTACCTTTTGTGACAGCATAGATGGACCTGGAGAGTATTACACTAAGTGAAATAAGCCAGTAGGTGAAAGACAAATACCATATGATCTCTTTTATGTGTTGAGTCTAATGAACAAAATAAACTGACAAACAAATAGAAACAGAGGCATGGGTACATGGAACAGACAGACAGCTATCAGAGAGGAAGGGAGACTGGATGAAAAAAGGTGAAGGGATTAGCCAAAGAATTATATGCATAACCCACAGACATAGACTACAGTGAGGTGAAGGCCAGAGGGAAGGGAAGGCAAGGGCTGGGGGGTAGGGAAGTGGGCAAAGAAGGGAAGGAAACAGGGACATCTGTAATAGTGTAAACAATAAAAATAAAGTAAAAGTAATGCTATTGTAGCTATCTAGATGAATTTTAGAATTAAGAAATACCTCTTACAAGGCAAGAAACTTCATGTCAGCTGACAAGAAATCCTCTTCTCTGGACAATGTTGAAAACTCCCCTAGGAATCTGGTCCTCTCTCCTGCGTCTGTGCCTCATGCTGATAAACCCTCTTTCTTCAGTGACAGTTTTGTAGCTCTCTTGGTCCTAGTCACATCATGGTCTTGCCAATTAAGCATCTGGCTTGGGGTTTCCAAAACTCTTTATTCACATTTCTGATAGTCATATGAGTCATTCCTAAAAACAAGGAATTCAGTAATTTTGTGCTGATTTTCACCAGTTTTACTGTCAGAGATCAATTCTATTGTAAAAATTGTGAATAAAATCATTGTAAATTAAGAATATTTGAATGTATTACCAAATTTACAATATTTTTACTGGGGGCTTTTATCTTATTTATCTGAATTCTCTTATGACCTAGATTTTAGGGGGTATCATTTATTCATTAGTATTTTCTAATTTACTCTTGACTTCTTAATTTTAGTTATAATTTTTACATAGTAGAAATTGTTCATCTTTAGATTTATTGTTCCTTCTCTCGTGTGAATGCACATAAATAAATTAGTCTCTGATAGAGAGACCTAGTAATCATTAAATTCTATTTTCTGCTAGATTTTTGAATATTTAGTTTATATTTGAAGATATTTTGGGGTGCTGTTTTATTCGGCATATTTCCCTCTTTATATGAAGCTAGTCTTTTTTTCCTGACTGTTCTCAGCTCTATCCTCTGGCTATCCCATGGTGTCATGGGGTGGATCCATGACAGCCATGTTGGCACAATCTAATCCTTCTTTGTTGATGACAATTCATTGTAACACAGTGGATAACTGAACCAAGATGGTATAATTAGCATTATTTTCCTGGGATTTAAATCTGGGCTGTGAAACTTAAATTGAAAACAAAGAAAGGCACTTGAATGAATAAGATGTACTCTTAGATAAAGTAGTATATGACATTAATAAATCTGTATATTTTCAGCCATCCTTGTGATCCTGAAATGAACCCTACTTGATCATAATGCATTTATTTTTTTAATGTATTGTTGTATTTGATTAGCTAGTATTTTGTTTAGGTTTTTTGCATCTGTCTTCAGATATATTGGTCTGTAGTTTCATTTTTTTGTGTTATCCTTGCCAAGTTTTTGCACCAGGCTTATGGTGGCCAAGACATGGAAATAACTGAAGTGTCCTTCTGTTACTGGAATTGGGACAGGATAAAGAAGATGTGGTACATGTATACAATGGAATACTAGTCAGCCATAAAAACGATGAAATACTGCCATTTGTGACAACATGAACGGATCTTGAGAATATCATGCTAGGCAAAATAAGTCAGAAAGAAAAAGTTAAGAACCATAAGGTTTCAGTCATATGTGGAATATAAAACTGAAAGCAACAAATGAACAAGCAAGAAAAACAAACAAAAACTGACAGACCACAGAGAGCAGTATGGTGGTTACCAGAAGGAAGGGGTCATGGGTGGGTGGTTAAGGATAAAAGTAGACAACTCTATAGTGATGGAAGATTTGACTTTGGGCGATGGGTACACAATGTCCTGTACAGATGACATACAGATTTGTACACTTGAAACCTATATAACCTTATTAACCAATGTTACCCCAATAAATTTAAAGTCAAAATAAATTTTGAAAAGATGTAATCTTAGGATGCTGTAGGATGGGCATCTTTGTTCATGGTATTTCTGAGGCCTCCAGAGGAAGATGAATGGATGAAGTTTGTGCTTAGCAAGATGACCAGGAGAAAAGAAAAGAAAGGGAATTTTCTGGGGTTTTGATGTTCTCCACTTTTCTAGTTCAATTTTTTTCTAAAATCAGCCTATGTTCTTGTCCTTAGGCATTAATGAAATGTACCTATATTCTTACAATACATTCATTCTCTCTGTCATTTTGTCTCTCTCTTGCTTAAACTAATGAAATTTAGTTTGTAGTGCTTAAACCTAAGAGCACCAAACAGTCAAGTGTTCAGCCTGTTTATCTTTTTGGGAATAATTTTGCTCTAAGCTGTCAGATGAGGTATCCAAACCCACCCTAAGAGTAGAGACTACATAAACTATGTACCCTCATTTGGGTAGCATATGAAGGCAATTTGCAAAAGAAGGATGTCAAGGTCAAGGTTATATAATATCTACCAGATTCTGTAATTTCAAAGAAAAAGATTAGATTGAGCTGGGCTAAAATAAAATTCATGTGGGGAGTTCATGTATCAGTGCTCTAGAGCTGGAGGTGGGACAGAAACAAAAATGGAAGTTTGATAGGAGAAGCTTGGAGGTAACATTTAGTAAAACAAAGTGATCCATGCAAAATCAACTTGGGATGAATCTCAAGGGTAAGGAATTTGCTTGAATTTTTTTTTTTTATTCAGCAAATACAGATACAGAAGCCATTGGCAATTTAGCAGAAACCAAGGCATAAACCCTTGTGGAGTTCATATTCCTGTGAGGGTGGAGTAGAAAGACATAAGCAATTAACTATACATTTATTTACTTCTTTATTACTGTGATGAGTACTCTTCAGGCAAGCCAGCAAAAGAAGGGACTTGACCAGTTCTAGAAGACAAAGAATGATTCTTTATGGAAGTGAAGCATGGTATTTTTGTATATTTTCTAACTCAGATCTTAAAATGGGGAGGATTTTTTAAAACATAATTTAATAATTACCTGTAACAAAAAGTGGCAGAAATATAAAAGCTTTGGGGTTGAAACTTCTTAGTTCTTTTTTATGACTTTGGCATTAATTTTCTTCTTGAAGTAAGTATTAGCTTTGTGACTGAAAATGCAGAGAATAATGCATATTGTCTAGCTTTGTCAGAGGGAAGCAGTGAAGGCAAGGAATTACCCTGCCTAAGAAATCTACCGTTCCTTATCCTTAGAAATCTATTCTTTTCCTCATCAATCCAGTCATATCTAAACCTCCAACAGAACCAAGCTTTTCCAGCAAGGCCGTGACGGACCTCTGGAATTTGTGCATAGGCTTCAGGGGTTCAGTGAAAATGTACATATTGTATGCACAATTGCATGTGCATTTTGGGGGAAGAAATTAAATAAATTCATCATATTCACCAGCTTTAAAGGAAAACAGTGAGTTAAAATTAGCTGGATTTGCTAAAATATCCTGCTGTGTCACATGAAAATTCTAGCCTACATTAATGATCTCACTCTGGAAGCAGCTCTGAAACATGTAGTGTACTCAAACATAAACTGGTCCACATGATGCTCACTGGTTTGTGAAATGAGTATCTTCTCTTACAGATCAGATAGAAAGTTTCCAGGGACATAGTTCTTTTACGCCTTTTGTACCTTCCCTTAGCTTATGGTACAGGGGCTTAATCTTAAAGGGTAACTAAAAATTCTTGTTAACAAACAGCATAAATCATTTTTTTTAAATTATGAAAAAATTGAATTTATTATGAAAATTCATCTACTATCATGTGTTTTTATAATTTACAATTCATTTATTGTTCACAGAAAATATTTTACTTATATAAACAATAAAATATTTTTAGTGTTATAAACAATACACATATAGGTAGTTGACTTTGTTATTACATAATATCATTAGGTTATTTTGAAAAGGGATTTTATAAATATCAATCTTTTCTTATTATGCCTAATTTTAAAAGATGTTATAGTTAACAAATTAAATAATGTTGTTTAGCCACTCAGTATATGATAAGCAGAGTAATAGCTCCTCCCCACAATGATGCCCATCTGCTAAACCTCAAATCTGTGAATAAATTATGTTGGCATGATTTCCTAACAAGGAGGAAAGAGGTTGCAGATAAAATCAAGACTGCTAATCAACCAACTTTATTTACTTATTTTTCAGCATTTTTATTTATATATGTTTTCAATTTACTTAAACTAAAAGAGAAGAAAACAGACTTTAGAATAAGAAAATTATGTGGGATTTTGGGGTGGATGCAGTGTAATCACAAAGTCTCTTGAATGCAAAGAGGAAGGCAGAAAGATCAGAGTCAGAATGACATGATGTTGAAGACTCACCAGTCTATTGCTGTCAATGGAAGGGGGCCAGGAGCCAAGACATGCAGGAGGACTCTGGGTGTTGACAACAGCCAGAAAACAGATTCCCCTGGAGCCTTCAGGTGGAATGCAGCCCTGCTAACATCTTGATTTTAGCCTAGTGAGACCCATTTTGAACTTTCAATCTCCATAACTGTCAGATATTAAATTTGTGTGGTTTGAAGTCACTTAATTTGTCGTAATTTGTTACAGTAACAACAGGAAGCTTTGTTCACACTGTCAGGTAGGACTAATAACATTAGATTATGTTATTTCCCACATAACTGTGCATGGAGAAAGTGATTAAATACTTTACAGACTTTTTAAATGTTCTCACACAACCTTATGAATTAGCCTTTTACAGCAGAAGGCAGAAGGAAGTTCTGAATGAAGCTCTGTCTGACTCTAGGGCCTATGGTCTGGACCACTGTGTTATGCGGCTTCCTCTGTATCAGTCATTGAATGAATGACTAATGTATGTAGCACTAGGCCAAGTCCATAGTACATACAGAGATCTTATGAAGTGTGTAGGGAATTTTTATGAATAATTCATAATATAATTATAAGTTGAACTTTTTATTGGAAGCCAGTTTTTTTATAGGAAAGAGCAGCATTTTGGTCAGTGGGAATATTCAGGAGGCTGAGGTTATCCTACTTTCCTGGATAGTGGCTAGAGCAACTTTGAGCTTGGCTATTTCTACTTTAGCCATTCATTACATCTGCCGTTTGAGAGATGCTCAAAAATTTGAGAGTTCATTTCTTATAATTATGAGAATAAGAAGGTATATAAACTCCTGGCATACCCTGGTGAGTCATCTTAATCTGGGTGTTTCCCTCAAGGTGTTCCAAGCAGGCTTTTTTTTTTAATAGTTTGAGAAAGTGAAAGCATATTGAACCTCAGGCCAGGTTATACATTCATTCCCTAAAGGTAAATATCATATAAAACAACCATCCTTTTTTTTCTTCAACTTTACAAACTTGCTTTTATCCATTTCCTTTAGATGTTTTCTCTCTTGCTGTATGTGCAGTCCTTGATTCTCCCTGTGGTACTTGCTTTACATTAAATTCCTATGGATTTTCAGTTATGTGTCCTCAGCACTGCTCAAACATAAACTGCAAATACCAGACTTAAAGAAGTTCTGAACTATGCCTGTTTTATCTTGATGGCAGAACACTATATCATGAATGTTACTCGTGGCCTGTCTTAAAAAAATGCACTTAAAGGCAGTTGTGACAAGTAGGGTCAAGTTTAACCAAGCAATAATGTATATAAATCACCATAGGAAGAAATTTGGCATCTGGGGCTGAAAGAAATTCAAGTAGAAAGGATAGACTGGAATGGATAAAGATAAGTTCCTGAAAATACAGCATTACCAAAAAAATGTAGAATATAGCATTACAGAAGATAAAGTATAGATTATAAAAAGAAAGATACTAAAAGATGAGAAGTGCCCTGGCTGGTGTGGCTCAGTGGATTGAGTGCCAGCCTGGGAACCAAAGGGTTGCTGGTTTGATTCCCAGTCAGGGTACATGCCTGGGTTGCGAGCCAGGTCCCCAGTAGGGGGCGCATCAGATGCAACTGCACATTGATATTCCTCTCCCTCTCTTTTTCTCTCAAAAATAAATAAATAAAATATTTTTTAAAGAGATGAGAAAAGTGATAAGGAGCGGTAAGGAGGAAATACATAGCAGGTTGAGATGACATCTAAAATGATGTACAGTTTTTGAGATGAATGAAGTTTTAAGTTACTTTAACTTAATATAGTCAATAATGCCTCTAACATTTTAAAAATATCAAACTCATTTTGCTTTAGAATCTCATACAGTAGCAGTACTTTGAAATCTGAGAGACTTGGATATAGATACTAGGCAAAATATTTAATTTTTTTATTAGTTCCAGTTATGTCATCTGGACATACTTGATATAAAATGAAAACAATAAATATTAATTCACAGAGTTATTTAATGGTTCTTCTACTAGGAAAAAAACTAATAAATTGCTTTGTAACTTACATATTTAGGAAATAATACAAATAGTCAGTATCCATATGTATATTGAAAGTTGATTGAAGTGAAAAACAGAAAATATAATAGAAAAAACTAGCCATAAATAAAATTGACTGAAGTAAACAAGTAAAAACACATTTATTTTTTTTCAATTATTTGAAAGGTTTTAGTTGAGGTCCACAATGTTGATTAAATGTATATCTCCATTGTAGAACAGAAGAAATAAACAAGCTAAGGAGATTGATGGTAGAGGTAAAATTTTTTAAAGTTGATTCACTGTAAAAATGATCTTAAATTTAAAAAATTTTGGAAGATTTTACATTATAACTGATGTTTCAGGAGTTTGTGAATGACTGCACTGAACTAAAACTGAAATTAAGGATATTTTTTCTGTATTAATAAATAAAAGGTAACTTTCTACAATTTCAAGATTGTATTCCACTTTCGGATGTTATTTTTAGAAACAAAGCTAAGTTATAAATATAGAAAAAATGTTCACATTTCTAAAAAATGTTTACATAACAGAACATTTGCATGAAGAACATTTAGGCAATGTTCATATCCATGAATGTGATCCTCCTCTGAAGCTTCTTTCCTTTGAGAGCAAGGGGATAAATCAAGTCATATTATGGAGGAAAGATAAGCTGTCTGTTATGTCTTAGCTTTATGTCTTCTATCTAATATTTGTACAAATAAAAATGTTCTAGTTACCTTTTATTAGTTAACTACTTGAAACACTCTTTTGTTATTTTTTTACCATATATTTTTATTTTTTAATTGTTGTTCAAGTACAGTTGTCTCCATTTTCCCACCACCACATCCCCCATCCCCCCCATCCCCATCTCCCACCCCCAGTCCCACCCCCATTTTGGCTTTGTCCATGGGTCTTGTACACATGTTCCTTGATGACCCTTTCCCTTTACTACCCATTATCCTCTCCTACTTACCCTCTGGTTACTGTCAGTATGTTCTTCTTTTTTAAAAATAATTTTATTTTAATTATTGTTCAAGTACAATTTTCTATCTTTTACTCCCATCCCAACACACCCACCCAGCCCTCCCCACCTCCCTCCCATTTCCACCCACCCCTAGTTTTTGTCAGTATGTTCTTTATTTCAATGTCTCTGGTTATATTTTGCTTGCTTGTTTTGTTGATTAGATTCTACTTATATGTGAGATCATATGATTTTGAAAAGCTCAAAACTCTAAATTAAGAAGCTTAGTTACTGCATATTTTATATTGATCTTGTTTCTTTTCTTTCCATCAAAAAGTTCTTATAAATATTTTAAGCGCAGGAAATAACTTTTGATGTTTTTCTCCTTTGGACTGGTTGAGTTGGAGCTGAGTTGGGTTCAGTAGGTTACTGAAATATAATCGACAGAATGACTTTTGCTTGTAGAATGACCTCTTGAATCATTAATTAACTTGTAAAAAATTAAATTTTCCCTAGCCCAACTGCATGCTTCAAACTAATCAAGCATTTCTTACATAGTAATTAAAAAAAAAAAAGAAAAAGATTGTCTATTGAATGCCTACTTTCTCAATCTCACTCTTTCCTAGGAATAGACTCTTGGTTGGGGCAAACATCACCTCTTAATAAATTTCTTTACGTAGGCATAGTGTTAAAGGCCTCTTCTGCCCCATAGTTTAGTCCTTGAAGTCACCATATTCCCTGACTGGGGAGGAAAAGGACCAGGCTTTCAAATGTCCGGGAAGAGAGGCCAGATGCATCACCATGTGTGGTATCCACTTATGTGATTGGAGTTCAAATCTTTTAAAAGGAATTTTCTTTAATATGACTTCTCAATGCAACCTTTCCTGATTCCTGATATTCCTTTCACAGTATTGTTACTTCTTTGATGAGGGATTAGGATGAGTTTTATGTGCATGTGCCAGGATGATTGGTTTATTTCTTCATAATTTAGTCAAAAGGATTATGTACAGTGACATCGTTCTAACTACTATTTTTTTAAATCTACTTTATCTGTCTTTGGGGAAAAGAGATGAAGAAATCAAGACATTCTGTTGAGTTCTATTTACCAAAGTTATGTTTGAATCTTCCTAATTTAGAATCAAAACACACTCTTTGAACACTGCAATTGAGTGTATTTTTAGCTTCTATATTCCAAGGTCAGAAAAACCAAAGAGGAAAATTCCCACTTGCAGCCTATCTCATTTATCAACCTTCAAGGCTGTATCACCTACGAAAGTTTAAGTAATATCTCCTACACTGGCAAAAATACTCCTGATCCTGGTCGCACTTCATATTGGGTTATTCCCACATCATCAGTTCCAGATTGGGAAAGCACATAGTCATAACAGTTGAATTTATTCCTTTTTCCAACGTATTCCATTTTTTCTAACAGGACAAGCTTTTCAAATATTTTTATTGCTCAGAAAAGTTCCATTTTTTTTATTTAGCTTTCTGACTCTGTGCTTGTGCTTTCAATACTTTCACAACAACTTTCCGCTCCTCAATAAGGAAAGCACACTTGATCCTGTCACAGACACACTTAGCACACATGGATCCACCATAGGCCCTGCTGACATGTTTTTCATTTTGGACAACCTCATTAGAACTTTAGGTCTCACAGCATAAACTCCATGAAGCCAGCCTGGGCACATGCCACGTGCCGATTTTGGTGCTTTCCCAACCTTTTTGGTATAAAGGTAAACAATTCTATTACCAGGGATTTGGGACAACCTAGTTTTATTAGAGGCTGTATTGTAGGACAGCCTCTGACAGTGTGTCAAATGCTGGACCATTGTGAATACCTAATAACACCATTCCTGGAAGAGCTCAATGTATTCCATTTTTAGTGAGATAAACCTTGGCTCTTTTCCTACACTCCTAATGTCAACCCTTTGCATTAGAAATTCAAGGTGAGAGTAGAGACATTACCATATATCCAATGTTTTTTAGTGCCTCCTTTGAGCAATCATGCCACACTTAGCAAAAATTTTAATGGGAGAAGAAACTAGTTCAGGAATGGGATCAGAACAATAAGACATGTAGCCATCAGTCCCTCAAGATATATCTATGTTTGCTTCAGTCAGCCTTTTCTGTGTTTCAGGCAGACCACTGATAATTTTAAGGGGAAGAAGGGAAAAGAATCAGAGATGATTGAAAAAGAATGTTAAGAAAGTTGATTGCAGAATCAATATTAAAAAAACATTTGGTATGCTAACAATATAACTTTCATTACTAGCTTCAAAAATTAGCTTCCGTATTTTTATGGTAAGAAGGTGACCCACACTTGAGTTTGGAGGAGGATGTTTGGCAGGCTATTGAACTAGTAGGCTGCAGACATCATTTGGAAAGTGGTTACCTTCTTCAGTGAAGGATGTCTCTCCAAAAATTCTGCCTTCAACTCTCAACCTGAATTCCTTTTTGAACCTGTTTTCCCTCATTTGCCTCTGCTCTTTCCATTCTATGCCTCTTCCTATTTCCCCCTTTTTGCTGAATCTCTATGTATTAATGGTTTAAGCCAATGTCTGACTGGACATTCCTTTCAACTTTTCCTTGAATGTTGCTTTTCAAATGACTCTTTTAGTTTTTAAAAACTGCATCTCAAGCCTTGTGCTCTTTTGGGGCTCTGTGAACACCACATCCTAGTATGCAACCAGATACTCAGAACCTACTTGACTGAACAGGATAGTGAGTTATGTAATATGATGTTTAATGGCATCTGATGTGGAGAGACTGGAACACTCATCTTCAGGAAATACCTGTTATGAGGATTAAAAAGGTCACATCTTTGGGCCATCACCCCCAGTAATTTTCTCTGAGATACTTCTTTTCCTAGGATCACATTCTTAACAATCTTCTCCTTTTGTGGGCCATTTTTTTAAGTGCAGTAAAACCTTCAATAAAGTGACTGTCAAAGCTGGCCATCTTTAAAATAATTCTCTTTTTAGTTAACTTCTATCACTTTGCTTGAATCAGTTATGTGTTGCCCCTTAGTTATTCTCAGGTGGCAGTTTCTTCTTATTTTCAAAATCTTGATAAAAGACCTCACTCCTATTCATATATTATCACTCACAATACTTATGCTATATACTAATAACTAAATATGGATTCTATGTATAGAAAACACCATTCTACATTCATTGTTAAGGAAATGGTTAGGGATTCCATTGTATGTCAAGCATTAAAATTATTTGCTAATTTATTCAATCTTATTAATTCCTTTAATGCATATTGTATTAGTTAAGCATCTACTATTAGTACTATTGACCTAGTACTAGAACTATAATAGAAGCTTAATATTCCAAAATGAATAAGTGGGACATTGTGTCTACCTTCAAAGTGTTTAGAGAACACTTGAGAAATCAAGTGAACAGTAATTGCAGTAGTGCTGGTAAAAGATAACAGAGAAAGTAATAGGTTCTTATGAGAACAATGATGCATAAATATAGTGGCCTTTATATTTTAAATTTTAGTGGCAATGCAATTTGAACAAAATTTACAAAGTGACCCCAATAGATGAAGTAGGAAGTTAAAATATTAGCTAATAATAAAAGAATTAAATAATTTAAATCTTCTGATTAGAATTTCTGAGCTGAAAATTTTGTCAAGTCTTTTTGAATGAAAGGAGAAAAAAATTTAATCTAGGTTTGTTCCCTAAGAAAAGTAAAACCAAAATCCAACAACAATCTGAGAAACAGAAAATCAGTCAAGAATAAGACTAAAAATTATAACATTGATCAGTAAAATTAGAAATGTGGAAATCAATAGCAGTTTGGCAGAAAGACAAATATAAAAGATTACAACTTTCAACAGAAATAACAGAAGCTTAGATTTTCATGAAACAAAGGCTTAAAGGGAAAAAAGTTGATGTTACAAAATCACAGAAAAGCCTAAAAGCTTAGAATGTTCAGATCCCTAAAGAAATAAGGATACCATCACACAGATTTTATGGAGTCCTTTATTTTAACAATAGTTGATACTGAATGTTATTTTTTCCCCAAAGAGAGTCTACCATATAACAACTTGTGAAATAGCAAGAACAACAGGTAAAATTGGATAAAAGACTTGAGCTTATAGCGATCCAGGACTTTACCCTGTAATTTGTCTTTATGTTTTTTGCTTAGCCTGTTCCTGAGAGTCTCATAGAACGGTTGGTTTGTAGATTATCCCATCACTGAGTAGTTTGACTGTCCCTGAATCATAGGCTGGGAATGCTTATAGAGAGTCTATTTTCCTGACTCCAGGCCCAGAAGCATTCAAACTAACCTAAAAACATCACTCCTTTGGTTCTTAAATATCTTTTGTGAAGGAGAGGCCATGATCTTTCCTTTAAAGCTCTGTGGAAAGCAACTAATTGGTAGGCTATTTTTAGATAGATTTTTCAAAGATTATGCTTTTGCCAAGACTCTTCTTGATATAGTGCTAGCACATATGCCAACGGTCCATGTTATTATCCTACCATTCTAGCCCTTTAAACCCCCGAGGGCAGTAGAATCAGTTTATTTATTTTTTGAAATGATATCTAAATTACCTTTCTTAATTTAATCTAAGAACAGCCAAGTCATAAGCTGTTCCTGACCTTTTCAGAAAGGGGGAAGCTATTCTTTCTGGACATTCAAAAAATGTTCCATTGATTATGGGACAATAGTGGTTTGAATCATGGCAAACACCAATACTAGCTACATCTGTATACATAACTTAATAATTAAAATGACCAAGTAATAGGAGAGCCCATCATTTAGACTATGAAGGATTGAAATAAAATGGTATAAAAACGCTTAGTTTCAATTTAGTAAGAAGTCAGTATTTTAAGAAAAGAATTAAAGCCTATTATATGAACAAGTACCTATTTTTTTTTTTTTGGTTGGAGGACGGGAGTAAGCAAATATTATAAGATACTGTAAAAAATAGGTTGTTATCATGTGTCTTGAGAGTTACCATTTTAATACAGGCACATACACACACAAAAGAATGAGGCTTGGAAGAATGTAAAATATACAGGCAAAATAACAGAGACCATCTACAAAAAACTTAGCTAATGTCATGTTCAATGATGACACAATGAATTTTTCCCCCCAAAGCAGTAACAAAGTAAAGACGTCCTCTCTCACTTCTCCTATTCACCGCTGTATTGGTTTCCTAGCTACCTCACTAAGACAAAAAAAGAAATAAAAAGCATGCAAAGTGGGAAGGAAGAAATAAAACTGACAAAAATCAACAAATAAAACTAATAAATGAATCTTAGAAAAGCAGCAGTAAACAAGGTACAAAAGAAAATCTTATTCTTGTGTACTAGCAATGAAAAATAGCAATTTAAAAGAAAAAAAACATCATTTACAACAACACTACAATTGTTTTTAAAGGAATACTTCAGTATAAAGCTTATAGTATGTTAGGCACTAACACAAACATTTGAGATCAGAGAAGATCTAATTAATTGGCAATATATACTGCGTGTGTGGGTTCAAGTATAAATTTATATACATAGATTAAGTTTTCATTTGTATTCTACTTAGCTTTTTCTCTTTGGCTCTAGGCAAGGTTTAAAAAATAAAGAGGAAGAATATTTAAAATGGTAGAAGAGTTAAAGTTGAACAAGAGACTCGGGCTGAGTGTGAAAGGCGTGAGTAGATAGTTGCTGAAACAAGAGGAAAGTTGGGACTTTGTCTTCAGAAGAGTTTTCTTGGAAAGACAATCTAGAGTCTTGGTCAGAGAACATTCTGGACTCCTTTACCTGGGAACATCAATTCAGACTGGTACAAAACTTTGAATACAGCTGTGATTACCTTAATTTCTAAATTGATATATCTATTTTTTTCCTACTTTCCTTAATAAGTTAACATTATATTTTAAAATACTAATCTGAATATATTTGCTACTGGATATCTGCTATCTTTGTCTACAAAAGCCTCTCTGACAGAACCACCCCCATTTCCTCATTTTGAAAACTATCCTGCTCTCACATTTAGGGCTTGCGTTTTAATACAGATGAACACTGACCTGAATCCGGATGTGGCAGTGATCCATGCCTACTCAATGGGCTTATTCAGTTCCTTTGCTTATAGAACATGGTTGATGGAGGGCAGAGAGGGGAACCACACTTCTCAGAGCACCCTTGGGGTCAAACTAGTGCAAAGGAGGAGCTCTTTCTACCATGATTGCTGAAAGTAGAAGACATAGGCCTGATGTGTCTCAGCCATCAAACTACTCCCTGTGATGAGCTTGACTGCATAAAGCCCATACAGAGAAGAGCAGACTTGAGAGAAGAAGACAGATTGTATCTCTATTGATGAAATTTGAGTCACTGGATCTAGTGCCTTCAAAATGTTTAGTTTCCTGTGTATATAGACTATCTTACCCCTCCATCTTATTCTTCGTAAGATACCATGACTTGCATTTTTCAGTAACTCATAACTAGAACAGTCTTAGTAGTAAAATGTATTTTGTGTCTACACCCATAGAGGGGCTAGGGAACTTCTATATTTCAAATGCTGAGAATTCAACATAAAATCCTTTTCCATTCTGAAGAGAGGACAGCGAAGGCTGGCATGAGTGGCCTGCCAGCCAGACACACTGCAGATCTGGCTGCCATGGGTTTCATCTCTTATGCTGATAGCATAATAATAAGTACTTCCCTCCTTTGCTGGGGACCAAAATGGATTTGCCTTCATCTAGAATTTTGTTTGTAACAAATAGCAATGAAAAGCTAATATTTTAAAAGAGAGATCACTACCAATCTTTGGTAGTGTCCAGGAGGCTACAAGAAGAAAAGAAAGAAATGACACTGCTGCTCTCTAGGATGCCCCACTAGAATCCTACTGCTGAAACTGTTGCCCTGAAACCCTCTGCATTCTACCCAGGAAGGCTCGTGTTGCAGAGGACCATGAACGTTCATCGCTTGTTCTTGCTAACCTTGGAAGAGTTGGATACGCAAAAGACACAACACAGAAATGGCCTATATTATCTGCAGTTCAGTCCTTGCCCCAGAGAAGAGTGTTATTATGAGACACTGGAATTTTATAATGCTATCTATTCTGGTGGTTTAAAGATTCATAACACTAGGTATTAATTATATTAGATGTCATACATCATTTGTAATACTAGGATAGAAAAAGTCTTATTTTCTTTATTAATTTTCAAGTTGATATATTACTTTTTCCTTCTCAAGATGTGTAAAGTCCATGTCTATACTGGCGGAGTGGAGAATGTCAAGTTGAGAAGGCTCTAAGGCATTTGACGGTAGGGGAAGTGTTGGGTTTTTAACTTGGCAGCAGCTTTTATTTCATTATTTTTAGAAAACTTAAATATATATATTACATAATTTGAAAATAGCACAGATTTTAAGTGAGAAATTTGATGAGTTCTCACAAAGCGAACATGCCAGCATAACAAACACACAAATCAAGAGGCACATGACCGGCTTGCCCCATTCTTCCGCTTAGCCACTGTCTGGCCCCTTCTCCACCAAAGGTAGCTGACATCCTGACTTCCAATACTGTAGATTAGTTATTGACAGATTTGGAAAGGCAGACTGTTTCACTGAAATATAAAGGAAGTTTCACTGATGGGTTTGAACCTGAAATTGTATGAATATCTTTTTACAACAGTACCTATTTTCCATCAATCCACACAAGAACCCACCCATGCCAATTCCACATTTCCTGTGGAGTACTTTTTATAGTAAGTTTTAAATCTTGATGGGAGAGGCTTTGGCATAGAGTAATAAAAGATGGAATGAGGTTACCATGGGGGTGTCTAGCTCAAAGAATCTCCTGTAACAGTCTTTGGAGAAAGGGCTATGGTAGAGGCAGCCTGTCTTTTTCTCCTCACTTTTGCCCCACTCCAAAATCACCATGGTTTACTCTAAATAAAAGTCAAAGGGGAAAAAATGTCATTTGAAGGATTTCAATTTATGGCTCTTGATTCATTCTTAAATCTTGCTTAATCTTTCATGGTTTTGATTTTAAGGAGTGGAAATCTCTTCTGTGCCTTCTACAATACCTTCCTTCCTAGGTACCAAAATTGAACATAAACAATTTAAGAAATAGTCCAGCAGGCTGGTCAGTGTGTGCCCGGTGTGTTTGAGTTAAGTGAAATGAAAGGTGACTTGCATCAGAAGAATAATGGTCATTTCAATATACTATTGGTTGTTCTCAGTTTCAGACTGCGATATTCTATGTCAGGTAAACTAATTTGCCAGCCATTTGCCAAGGACAATGCTAAATGTTTGAGAGAACCTAGTACAAATGCAGGTGTACTCTCCCCAAACTAATAGGTGTTTCTCCACATGCTGGGATAGCAGGGAGATTTGACTTCTAGAAGCATAGAAGAATGATTTAGTTTTAAACCAGAGATGCTAATTACTCATAGCATTAAGCAAATTCAGAATTAAAAGAATGTGCTTTAAATGAAACTGTATTTGCTCCACTGAGCAATAATCTCAGTAACACTGACAGTAAAGATCTATGAATTTAGCAATTTTCAGAGCAGTCATTTTTTAATTGTATTTAAAAGGGATATTATACTACATAAAGCCTTCAAAATATTTTTATGTAGTAGTGCTCTGGTTGATTACATAGAATTCATTAAAGACACAAATGCAACATATTGTTACACTAGCTTCTTATATATTATACATATTTCTTCCTACAAAGAGTAATTATTGAGAAATAATAACTGGTGAGAGGGTGATTTTAAGAGTTTAACAAAGAAAGTCTCTACCCTTAGAAGCTTGCAGTCTTCTTGAAGATAAGGATTCTGAGTCTGTGCTTGGGCTGCCACCCTTGCCTGAAACAGTGTGTGAAAAACAACAATAATGGGAAAAAGCAGAGTGTATTTGAGGGGGGAGTAAACAGGTCAGTACAACGGAATGTTCTGTGTGTGTCTAAGAGAACCAAGAGTACAATAAAGTAAAAATCATAAAATTGGACATTAGTAGTCTTGCATAGTGACAGACACAACTGCACTCAGTAAAGTCAAATGAATGAATGAGGGAGAGCCTCGAACACCTGCACAGAAAGATCTGCATCTTCATGCTGTAGATACAAAGGAGATACCATCGGGACAAGGTGTTTCTCTCTTTGTGACCAGGAATGTTGAAGTTTCCCTGATAGGGCAAAAGTACACGTTCTTAGATGGACAACTGAAACATTTACCTTTAAAGAGAAAATTCTACCAGACAATATACATATTGGAATAAGTTAGTGAAATAAATGATGAAGAAACTTCAAAACACCTTGTACTTGGATGTAAATTTGATGGTCAGTATCCTATCAATCATAACCAATCCAACTTTCCCAGGCCTAATAACACTTTTTTTCTGTGACATTAAAAGGCTTTAAAGTATACAAGCAAGAGTTGTGACAATGCCAACTGCTGCTAGTGATAAGACCAAAATTCCATATATATGTTTATACAAATATATGTACATGTAGACACCAAAATTATATATGTAGCTGTATATATAAATGCTATACACATGGATGTATACTTATTAACTATGTTTTAAACATCCCATTGGACAAAATTTTAAGAATATAAAAATATATTAGTCTGTTCGTGTTTCTGATAGGAATCCAAATTTTATAAGTATTTCCTTGAAGTCAGATCTATGACTTTTTAAAATATAAACTGATTTATGTTATTTTTTTATTTGTTCTATCATGACGTTTTAAGAATGAATTCAAACAAAATGTCTGTGCCCTGTCACAGCCAATGCCACACACTACCAGCCAGTGGTAGATGCCATATCCTGATGTCCAGTCCTCTTATTGCACTGTTCTCCTCAGCATTGTTACCAAACGGAAGATGGACAATGTAAGTCAATTATTTTCTGGTCATCATAGTCTGTATAAGTTAGTTATCCTCTAGATACAAACTTTGTAAATAGTGTCGGGTTGTAGCAACTAGATTGGGCAGGGTATATGGGGAAACATTTACCAGTCTTATCCAAGTATATAACAGATCCTAGTATAAGAGGACTTGGAAGTTCCTGTAGCCAGCATGATATTTTGCTTATAAGTTTATAATATAGTATAACCCTTAAAATAGGTGAGAAAAATTAAACTTTAGCAATGTTTCAGCTTGTTATTTTTGGGGAACAGATGAAAGACTCCGGTCATTTCATTTGGCATCTTTGGGTTATGATAATGGATTATTAAATTCCAGATGGGTATTAGCATATTGGTAGGGCATGGTCATTTTTTTTTTTAAAGCAACAGCTACTGGATTGGATTAAACTGTTTTCTTAAAATGACAGATTAGTTTTATGAGTGGTGTTTTTAATACTGCTTCACAGCAAAGCAGATTTGTATAATTTGGGCCACCTGCTATAAACATCAATTTTAATCAATCACATATATCGTTGCCAATGTAGTTTATCAGTGGTAAAACGTTAGAAGATTTGGAAATATATTTCATGATAAAATGAAGCAGCCATCTGGAATTATTAAATATAGTTTTTTTAAATGATTTCAAGGCACACATACAAAATGTTGTATAGAGAGTATCCATATAGAAGGGTACATGTATTTTGTCCCTGTATCCCATGCTGTTTGTGATTACATTTTATTGTGAATAACACAGAAAATTCACCTACTTAACAAGGCCAGTAAATGCCATGGGCTGAAAGACATGTGGGCTCCGCTGGTCTTTCCTGTGTGCCTAGGTGATGACCCATCTGCTGTGCCCAGGGTCTCAGGACGACGATCCAATCTCCCTAGCCATCCAATCAATGTAAAGGTATCGCAAACACAGAATCAGCTTTCTGACACTGATTTCAAGTGATGTGCGCTTTGATTATGTGCCTCTAATCAAATGAAATCTATGGGAAAATGTTAAATGTATCCTGCACATGCAACTTAGACCGACCTCCGCCCCCATCCTATTGTCTGTAGCAGGAACTTTCCAAACTGTTCAGGAAAGGCAAGTTTTAAAAATTTGCATAAAGATTATATTACAATCTGGATCTGTGAAACTAAACATATTGACTAGTTAAATCAGTAATCATTTCTGCATTTAATGCCTCAATCCACTCATTTTGAGGGACATGGCTTACTGTGCATTTTCTTATTTTAGGCTTATTTTATGTTTAGTGATTTTTTCATCACTAGTGGTAGGGAATGTGGGTGTTGGTTAACATATTTTTTTCATCTCTTTTTATACTGCTTTTATTACTCATTTAAAAGAGGGGAGGTAAATTCAGGGGAAAAGGGAAGAGTTTGCAGGAACAAGTATAAAAGACACATGGACAATAACAAGGGGGGGTGGAAATGGGAGGGAGGTGGGGACGGCTGGGGGCTGGACTGGGCTGGGGTAAAAGACAGAAAACTGTACTTGAACAACGATTAAAATAAAAATAAAAATAAATAAATAAATGTGCCACATATGGGGATTTCTCCTTGAAATAACTGGTATTCCTCCAAAGAAGAACACATTTTATTTGTTTTATAGTTTACCCTGTCTTTAATTCATAATCATAGGTCCCAAAAAAGACTGAATACAAAATTAAAAATGTAAACTCTAAGCAAAAAGTAATAAAAAAAAAGATTGCTAGTGAAAAATGTATTATTAGCCCTTGAAAAAAAAAACAAAGCATTTTGAAGCCTTCAGGGATGACAAGTTATACTTTTAATTTCTGTGGCATTATTGTCAATATATGAGATGTGGATTGTGTAGTTCATAGACATTAACTTTGAATACATAAATACTGTGACTCATTTAAGCACTTGTGCATTCTTTTTAAAATTTCATTTAAAAGTAAAATATTTTATATTAGATTATCTCCTCATATAGAAAGAAGTGAAAGTTTTTATCACTTACTCATTTAAGAAAACATATAATGGGCGGGGTACTTACCTATATCATCTCATGTAAAAACACTGTGAGGTATCTTAAAGCGAGTTGAGATACCACACTGTTATCCATATACCGCAGTACCCCACATGTAAACAAATATTCAGGTCCCAATTTGATGCACGGTATAATAATTATGAATTAATATTGGTTTGGGAAACAGAAGAAGCAACTTATTCTTCCTTGGATAGTAGGAAATGATTTCACAGAGGAAGTGACATTTATATTGGGCCTTAGGATGCATAAAAGTTTACCAGGAAGGGAGGAGCATTCCAACTGGAAA
The DNA here is from genome assembly GCA_004024845.1 of Tonatia bakeri. Classification (NCBI taxonomy): domain Eukaryota; kingdom Metazoa; phylum Chordata; class Mammalia; order Chiroptera; family Phyllostomidae; genus Tonatia; species Tonatia bakeri. The sequence goes on from PVIA01004267.1 coordinate 43,207, forward strand.
AATCGAAGAGTGTAGTGAAATAAAAGGGGGTTGAGAGGTTCACACCTCATAGAGCTGAGTAGCTGGGTAATGGAACAGGATGGTGGAGAAGTGGGATAGGGGCTTAGAAGTCTTCTGAAGTCAAATTATTAAGGGTATTTTATTGTCATGATAAAGAATTGTTCTGTAGGCATGGACAGCTAGCCATTTTAAAGAAGATTGACATGAATTAAATTATTTTTGTAAAGAGATTATAAAGTGAGAGTGTGAAGGCTGTACAAAACATAAACCAACTGACTACCAGCAGAGCCAGTTATACAGCGAAGGTAGTGATTTGAGATTTTTTTCAGTAGAAAATAAAACCATGTCTTTTTTCTAGTTAGGAATACAAGAAATTTGCTATTTTTCTCATTTGTTACATACTAACATTGGTTTTATTGCTAGATTATAATAAAATATATGAAGATTAAAGAATACTGTGTATACTTAATTAAAAAAATTTGTGTCCTATGATCATTCGGGGCATCTTAATAGTTTTTCAAGTTTTATGAACATTTCAAATGTCCAAGTTAATATTACCTCTGTTGGTTGAGAGTCTGATGAATTCAACAGGTTGATGAATTAATTCTATTATAACCCCCAAAATTGTTTTTAAAAATAAATACATTTTCTTTATCAATATTTTGCAAATACTCAACTGCACAAGCAACTGGTTTGTGTTTTATCTCCTTTAATGAATCTTCTTCAAAAGTAGATATAATGTAATTTATTTAATAATATCCAAAAGATGGCTGGATGGAGAGAAAAGGAAAAGAAAGTGTGTAAATATGGAACACACCAAAAGATAATTTAGCTCTTGTATAACTGAAAGTTGAAAAGATAAAGTGTCACGGACCTTGGAAAGTAGGAATTCTTGCGTGAAGGTAACTATTGTTATTGATATACATGATGTCTTTATTTTTTACTCTATTATTTGCACAGTTCAAAATTCCTACTGTAATAGGTTAAAAAAAGGATTCACATGCCTGGGATTGTTTGTCAATGTCAAGTGTTGTTTGATGGTTTTGACTTGATTTGACAGGCCAGGTCAATCAAAACAATGAAACAAGCCCTATACTATATACAGTTTAATTATACTGTCAATATGTAGACATTTGGTAACAGTAAAGCATATTAATTGTTTGCTGCAAGGAGTTTAGGTCCTTAGCTACTCTTCTAGCATATAAAATGTTGTTCACTTTAGCAAACATGTAAAGGAATAGATGGATTAAATTTTGAGCAAAGCAATTTATTTCCTTACTTAATGCAAGACTAGTACTAATGATTCTTGTAACAATTGTCATAAAGATGATTCATATTTTTCTATGTGGCTTTATAAATGCACCATCTAGTATAAGATAGAAGATTCTAGTTTAATTGCTAACATTTATCTTTTGGATCTCATTTTCCCCCTGGAGTAACATTTCTAGATACGGTAAAAAAAAATAAATCATTACTTAAAAGATTGGGCTTTAAAAATGAAATTCAAGGTTATTAGATGAAAGTTTTTTTATGGGTACAAGGGGTGGCATATGTATTATTCTAGTATATATATATTTTTTTTTCTGTTAGTTCACTGGTATAATTAAAGACTTAATTGTTATAATTGTCTTTTGAAGGTCAAAGTTTAGATTAAAAATGTAAGAGCAGTAGAAATTTGCTTTAAGTTTATCCTTGTAAACAATTCCTTAAATGAGCATCTCTTTCTATGTTGTTCTCCATCTCTTTCCCTCTACCTCTCCTCACCTCCATTAATTCCTCTTTCATTTTCCTTTTACAAGTATTTAATGAGAGCTTACTGAGTGCGTACAAAATATGTTAATGCAATGCCAAGTATATCACTGTATAAACAAATGCAAAGATTTCTTAGATTAAAAATACTGTTACAATTAGTCTTCAGCAATGTTTGAAGAAGGTGAAAGCTATACTATTGGAGGGATGATATCATGAGTGGGCAGTGACAATATTGGGACAAAATTGGCTATTTAAGACTGAGTTCAACAGTCCAGTTAGGTAGAAGGGGTCTTGCATGCACTGTAGGTCTAGCGGGCAAGAAGTCATGTTCCAGCTAGCAGAGAGGCAGGTTCTGTTAGACAATGACTTAGGTAAAGACATAACAAATTACAATTTTACAGGGCCTTTCAGCAAACCCTTACAGAAGGAGTGCATGGGTAGTCAGGAGGAAAGAGGCACAAGTAGTGGCTTGGGCCATCAAAAAAAGAAAAAAAAAGGATTCATTATTAGAGAAACCAAATCCAGTTATCTTCATAGCTAGACCATTGTGGAGTTGGCTAAATAGGGTGGACCTGTGTCAAAAATATTAATTTAAATTGATAGATTTTTTTCTTGTTCTTTTCCTAAGGTGGGGTATGGGAATTATAGAATCAAATGGTATCTAAGGAGGATAATTTCAGAGAACATGGTGATTAACAGCATGTACTTTGGAGTCAGCCTGAATTCAAATTTCACTTTCACTACTTACAAAATATGTGACTAGGGGGAACATTATTTAATCTCTCTGTGCCCCAGTATTCAGCCATAAAAAAAAAGAAAATTTTTACCCTTGCAACAGCATGGATGGACCTGGAGAACATTATGGTAGTGAAATAAGACAGCCAGAAAAAGACAAATACCATGATTTCACTCTAATGAAACAAACTGAACTAACAAGCAATATTTAGACAGACTCGTAGATAGAAAGCAGGCTGATAGCTCTGGGTGTGGGGTTTGGGGACTGGAAGGATTAAGCAAAAAGGAAAAAGAACTCATGGACATGGACAACAGTATGGGGATTACATGGCCTTTTAGCAATGGGCCATATAATCACCACACTGGAGGGGAGAGGGAGATATAAGGATAAATGGTCATGGAAAGACACAATTAAGTTAAAAAAATAAAAAGAGGAAAATAAGAGTACACACGTCACAGAATTCAAATAACACTTGCAAAAGGCTTAGAGCGATACCTGACCAACAGTTGTTAAATACATTTTATGAATTAGATAAAGCCTGCATGCATGAACAGCTCGTAACAGAAATGACGAATACTACCATTACAGAAAAAAAAAGGGCCAGTGTGAGGAAATGAGAGTTTGTTCTACAAGTGTGGTTTGTGGTATGTGAAAAAAGGCATGGATCTACCATTTATTTCCTCTAGTTTTACAAGGCCAATTCAGTTCTTGCTCAGACATGTCAAGTTAGCCCAGATGGCTTATAATATCAGTTATATAAGTATTAAATGAATCTAAGATTTTACATTGTTATTTGAAAAGACAATAGCTGTTCAGACCCCAAATCCATTCTCAAGTTAGCGAAATTTGAACCAAACTTCTCTTTCTAGTAGACACAACAATCTTAAGGCCTAGGAACCTTGAGACTCTGAGAAAAACACTATGCCGCCAGTCCACAAGAATCCACAAACTGAACAAACAAGTCTAACGCAAGAGCTAAAAGGATTTTAGAGCTGGTTCATAGGCTATTACACATATCTGGCTCTTTAATGAATATCTGGTTCTTGTGATTTGTAGAGTTTGTGTGTGTAGAGGGGGTATCACCTGAGACTTTTTGAGATTTAAAGTCTTATTTCACATTTCTGTCCATAAAGTACCTATTTGAAGAGTCCTAAAAATGTGAAGATATTTTGTAGAAGCTGGAGGATAATACTGATTAAGAAATGGTTAATTGTCCTATAGAAAGGTTGATTCCTATTTTCTATTATTCTAGGAGAAATCTCTATCAGATGCCAAACACGTGAATTTCTCTCTCTGTTATTTGTGCAGTCTGTGGGGGAACAAAGGATTATGCTTTGCAGTACATTTTGTAATGATTTGTCCAAGCTAATTTTGTATTCCATATTGCTCTTGGGTTTTTCTCACCACATTTTCCCCTGGTGGATTATTTATACTTTTACCAAAATGATGAATGGTTTTTTGTATATTCCAACTGTGTTTATTTCCTCTGGAGAATCTGAGTGAAACAAGTACATTCTTGCAGAAGAATCCTAATATGGTTACCTATTCCTTTGAAATTGGCTTTATCTTTGATTTTAAGAATTCTCTACAAATTGAATGCTGTACATTAAAAAGCTACAATATTTCCTGTTTTAATAGCAGAGATAAGATAAGAGAGAAGGGATTTTAGTTTTCTTGAGAGAGGAGTATTTCAGGACATAAAATAAATCCATTTAGGGATTTAAAAATGTATTTTCATTACATGTTACTATGAAAATTAAAGACATGAAATTATTTTTCTCCTTTTTAGAGATCATTTATCTCTCTGTGATTTCTTTCTCTGGCCCCATCACATTTTTATTTTAGCACTTATGCATTTTACTACAATTTTGACTTGAAATGTTTCTGTTTGTTGCTAGCTGGCAGACACAGGCACAACACATGATGATCGGTCTTGGAGAGGAAGGAGTAAGGTCTAGTGAAGACAAGGGGCCACTAAGGCACAGTATTCTCCAGAGAGCAGCTTTATTTTTTCTTTCTTATATAATCAAAGTATTATCAAAAATTACGTTTAAGTCATTTGAATTTCTAAAATTAGAATGATACTAAATATGATTTGAGATTTAAAAGATGTAGTTATGAACACATGTATTAGTAATTAATTGTACAATAGATAGTATGATTAAAATATATAGGCATAGTTGTCTTACTGAAAGTTGTTTATAAGATGGACTTCAATAAAGTACAAATTTTTAAGTTTTTAAAAGTTTTAAGCTCTAATCAATACATTGTGGTACATATATAGGGATATATATGTCCATGACATGCTTCACACCCTGCAGGGACAGATAATTTAGTTGAAAAGATAAAAAAAACCACTGAGACCATGAAGATAGAAGCTAATCTGTGAGTGGCACAGGTGACTAAAAGAATTTTTGACTTCTTTGGAGACTTACGGGCAGATGTGAATATACACAGTTCTCTGTATAAAGAATTCGTACATTCCATTAGTTTCTCCTCATACTTTAAGACCATAATTGTTCTCGTTATTGGGGCATCATTTGCAATAATCAAGGAGAATCTCTTGGAGGAAGTGAGGTAACTTGAGCCTAAAATTTGTAAGATGCCTGTCTGTGGAAACAAACACAAAGAAAAGAGAGAGCATTCTCCAAGAAGTCAAGGGCATGAGTGGGTGACAGAAGGCAGGAAAGTGTAAAGTAAATTTGTTCAGCAATGATGAGTAGGCAGCCAGGTTGAATTAGAGCTGAATTAACATGGGCCAAGTTATAAAAGGCTTTGAATTCCAATTAAGACATTATTGGTAGAATGGGGATTTTCGGGTTTTTGAAAATTAAAATTGACTTTGGGTTTATATATTGGGAAGTGAAAAGAGATAAATTCAGTGTTAGATTTTCTTTTTTTTTTTTTTGCATGTATAAGTACATGTGAGATTTAATAGGGGAAGGGAAAAGAAGAAACAAGAATGAAAGAAAATGGTGAGAAAAAATATGAAGATCTTTGCAACTAGATGCGTGGATACAGGAACTGTGGGTAAATTCATTCCCCCCAACAAAAAGTGACTGAGTTCCTGTACCATGAGCCAGGCACTCTTCTAGGGCCTTGAAGTATATCAGTAAAGAAGGAAAAGTTACTGTTCCTGAAGTATTTACACTCTAGGAGATGAATTAAAAATCCTTAGTGAATAAGACAGTTACGGTGGCCCGGAATGCTAGATGTGAAAAGAGAAACAGTTACAAAGTATGGAACTGTTTCTAAATTTTTATGCAAAAACAGTAGACAAAATATTTACCTATTGGAATTTTAAAGAGATAATATTATATGCCATTACTATTCCATTTGAACTAAAGTATAAAGTAACTAAAGTTAGATAATGTATAGTGATAATTTATTTTATAAAAATATTATACATCATTTATTTGGATGCTTTTCAATATTCTAATAGAAAAATAAAAGGAAAAAAGAGAAAGAAAAAGATAGAAAAAGAAATGGAAAAAATCTAGTGTTTTGGGTAGCCAAATAGCAGCATTGAATTCACGGGGCAATAAACATACAAAAAAAGGCTTCAGTATATGGCCTTTCCCATTCAAATCTGTAATAGTGAGATTTAGCCCTGAGAAATATGTTTCCCTCAAGGGTATTTCTGTCAATGCAGCAGACTAACTGTAGTTGTTGTAAGCACTAAGAAAGGATTGAAATTAAGGTTCTATAATTCACACAAGATGTTAGGTCTATAGTGATATTATAAATATTCTTTGGTTGGTATAGACTAGCATTCAATTCAAAATTTTAATTTACCAAAATTTAATAAGTACTTTCTGTGTTCAAGTCACTATAAAAGGCAAGAGAAATTAAAAAACAAAAATAAAAAAAGAATCCATATTCAAGAAATTCACCATCCAAAAAGGAAACAAGCATGTCAAAGAGCCTGAACGAACCGAAGTGAAGTTATAATAAAACAGAGTTAAAGACTAAACGAGCTATGAATCCATTACAAATCACAGAGGAAGCTTAAATGCATTTTGCTAAGTGAGAGAAGTCAATCTGAAACGTCTGCTTGCTCTATGACTCCAACTATATGACATTCTAGAAAAGATCATGGCTCTTGGGTGGGGGGAGGGATGAATAGGCCGAGCAAAGATGATTTTCGGACAGCGAAAATACTCTGTATGATGCTGTAATGGTGGATACTTGTCATTATACATTTGTCCAAACTCATAGCATGTACACCACCACTTTGATGGGGGAAACTATGTGCTTGTGAGGGCTGGGTTTATATGGGAAATCTCTGTTCTTTCTTCTCAATTTTGCTGTGATTTTTTTAAAAAACTGCTTCAAAACATGTCTATTTAAACAATAATAAAATTCTTTGAAATAAAAAAAGAAAAACCTAGTTAAAAGAGCTTAGAAAAAGAGTGCTTAATTTTGCTTGGGGCTATCTGGCAAACTGTGTCTGAAGAAGATCTCAAGGTAAGGTCCAAAGGTAGACCAGGGAGGAAATGGTATTTCAGGCTGAGGAAACTGTACAAGAAAATGCACGGAAGAGATGTAAAGTAGAGAATATTAAGGACATTGAAAACTGAATGTTAGAATGCTTCTGGAACTGTTCCAAGTCATGACATGACCCTGGAGTGTGGCCAAGGCCAGCCTAAGGAAGGCCTTATAACACCACAGTGTGCATTATAACCCTCTGAAGTTGACTCCTTCTAAACCCTGAATGTAAGGAGAAATAATATTGTTGTTATACTCCCTGAACATAATATGTCAAGCAATAATGCAACTCTGTAAAGTGTTGTGAAATAGGATGGTGTAGTTTAATGGTTTTTATTAATTTAATATAGTTTAATGCAAGTGGTCATTGTTGCAGGAGGAATCTAGAATCTCTGGGGTAAAGGAAAATCAGACTGTAAATAGATATAGGAGGTTTAATGAGTTTCCAAAGGGCAATTTTCATCTTGTCAGACTGTAGAAGAGAGTCACAAAAAGAATAACACTAATTTATTAATTTATCCAATAAGTCTTTATTAACTGCCCGTAACATCACTGTGGGAGTTGAGAGTCTTGCTCTTGAGGAGCTTATCAGGTACCACAACATCATGATCTTGTACTCTGAAGAACTAAAGTAATAGAATCTGCTGAGTGATGTTGTGGCTACTTCCTGCCCCCAGGTATCTTGAGTGAATTATGTTCCTGATCTTCAAAGATTAGGAAGGTTAATGAACAATTGCATTTCTTAATGTGCTTGTAAGTGCTTCTTTTGTGAAATGAATGTAGCCTATTTATAAGACATGCCACAAAGTGGTCTGGTGGGAACTCTTTAAGCTGGTGCTACAAAATTGGGGTTGTGAAAAATAAAACAAATAAACCAGTATTTTAAGTAATTAATGAAAGTAGGAGAGAAAGAAATGCCTGAGCAGAACAGAGATTGTATTAGCAAGCGTGACAGACAGTGTGGGTTGGTGGCCTGCACACAAACATTCGCTGCTTTCGTTCATGCTCTGTCTGTTGAGGGACGATGAGCATCAGGAGAATTTGGCTTCTTTTCCAACTCCAGGGGTGAAGCTTGATTAGTCCGAGCCAATTATGGTAATTCCATACCGCTGCCAAGTGATTTATTCTGGCATGGACATGTGACAGAATTTTGGCACGTGAGATGTGAAGGGAAATCAGTTGGACAGCTCTCCTAGGAAGTTTAACCATTCCCAAAGATATAAGGAAGCGAATTTAAGTGAATATGCTTTCTTTTCATCCTGGCTTTTGGATACTGATGTGTGAAAATATAATGTTTGAAGCTACTACTGCCATCTTGCTATCATAAAAAGACAAGCTTGAGGACATGTGCCTGCACTCAGAGGACGGCAGTACAGAAGAGATGGGAGCAACCTGGGTCCTTCGTGGTACAATGGATGACACATTAACCAGCTCACCATTCCTGTCCTGTCACGCTGTGAACTCTTGTACGACATAACAAACGATTTTACAGAGGCCAATTTTGTTTTAACAGCTTTTCTATTGCTTGCAGCCAAAAGTGTTCCTGGTGTAAAAACCCCTTTTCCTACCCTCTTAGTATCAGTGTTTGAGAAGCTGTGAATTAAACTGACAAATGCCAGATTAACAGGAGAAAAGATGTTAATATTCTTATGTACACCCAGGCCTCACACAAAAAAGCAGTGAAAACACAAGGAGACAGCTAGACCTCAGGGGCACATATACCATTTTAGCAGTGGGCAGTAAATTGTGGAGAAGAGACTAGACAAAGGAAAAAAGGGGGGGTGGGGTCCTACAGGCAGTAAAACTGTCTGCAGATGACCGAGAAATATACGGAACATAAGTGTTGTTGAGTACACTTATGCAGATAAGTGTTGTTTTTCTTGTCTTAGAAAAGAGAAGACATTTACAAACAGAAATTTATGACACCTTTACAAAGCGAAATTTGGGCTCTGCCTTTTAGGCAAAAAGGAAGAGAGCTGAAAGTTCTTCCTGAATCTGCTGTTTCTCATTTGCTTTCAACTCAAATAATACTCATATCAAGCGACATATTTGGGGGGATTATATTGTGATCCCGTTCAGCACCATGCTTAACATGGCAGTTACTCCATGTTATGCCTTGAATGTTTGTGTCCCCCCCCTGCAAATTCATATGTTGAAACCACATCCCCCCAAGTGATGGTACTTGGAGGCTGTCATGTAGGGCGGTAATTAGAATTACATGGGTTCCTTGAAGGTGGAGCCCTTATGATGGAAGTAGTGCCTTTATAAGAATCACCCCAGGGACGGCTCCCCCTTTCTGCTCTCTTCCATGTGAGAACGCAACAGAGGAGTTGACAATGTGCAACTCAGTAGAGGGTCCTCACCAGACCCCAAACACGCTGGCACCCTCATCTCAGACTTCCAGCATCCAATCCTGTGAGAAAAACTTCCACTTGTTGAAGAGCCACCTAGAGTGTGGGATTTTGCGATAGCAACTTGTACTGACTAAAAGATATCCCACTCTTAAGTTCCCAGAGGTTGAGCTCTAGCCTTTTGTTCAGGCTGGTGAGAACATTCTGTGCTCTCTAGGAGCTATTGCAAATTGGATGGGGTCTAGTTTTGATGGTAGACATACTTAGAAATTATGCTTTTTGTGTTTCTAGTAAAACCAAATCTTAAGCATCATTACAGTGAAGCTGTAGGTGATGAGTTGAGAAGTAAAAAAAATTAAAATAGTTTACAAAAAATTCACAAGCAGATTTTAAACTTAGGCTTTCATAGTTTATAATTAGACACTTTTCTTATTTTTATGACTACTATGAGTAAAAACAGAAAGACTGAAAACAAGTAATCAAGAATGTGTGATTGATTGGGCAGACAGCTATTTCTTCAGTACAAAATAAATTCATTTTTGTAGGGAAGTTAAAAGAAGTGGATGACCCCAGCTTTCCCTTAAAACAGACATAAAAGGGAGATAAAGTGTAACCCTTAATAAATAAAGCTTGGAGTAAGGAAATCCAGAAATTTGTATCATATGATTAATAAAAATGTCTCATTTCCACTATCAATACCATTGGTGTAGGGGTCTGAATGACAATTTAAGAACCTCCTGGTTACATGAAATTAAATTTCAATGAAAGTAGACTATATTGTGAAGTATATGACTTAACAATTTTTCTTTCAGAAGATATTTTTAATTAGCATATTTGAAGTTTGAGTGGATAACTTTATCCTTTCAAAGTAGTGATTTTCTTCACAAACTTTAGTTTTATGTTATGTATTATTTACCTTTAAAGCTACTATTTTCCCTTCTTAAATTGGAGAACTTTATTCCTGATTGAGAATGTCACTTTGTCCCTTGAGGTGTGGTAGAAATCTTTTGGAAATATTCATTTTTCTAATTCACAAAGTGAATATTTTTTTTATCATTTGCATCTCTCACATTTAAGCATAAGAGCTTGATGTCCATATAAAATATAAGGCAGGACTTATGAAACAAACAAACAAAAAAAAACCCTCTCCACCTAATTTAGGAAATTTAGTACCCAACTGACAGCAATTACTGGCAAAGTTGACATATTGGCAAGAAATGTCAGAGTTCAAATGGCCACTGTGAGTGTTTGGTCACTTTTTACTTGCTGCTCTGTAATACTGGCTGAAGGAGTCTCTCTCTCTCTTGGAACATTGTGCTCTCACATGGATTGATATGCAGTAGTCATGGCTTCTATCACATGTGTCATGATTCCAAACCAAGAGAAAATTATTCTCTCACTTAGAAAATGTTGTAAGTACAGGATGTGATATCCTGAAATTCATCAAGGGTTTACTGTTGGGTGGCTTGTCTCAGATAAGTGGTCATAGCGTTCTAGCAGCTTCCTAAACTGCATGGAGAAAAATTTTATTTTCTCTACCATGTATTGGATATCACTACAGGACAGATGCCTGCATTAAGCCTTTATGGCTGTAGATAATTAAGAATCTAAAGTCTAGTAGAAGGAAACAAATGTGTACCTGCAGAGATATCTAGGTGTAACAAAGAGCTGCAGGTGATATAGTTGAAGTACAGTTAGCTGAAGGAAGAAATGTTAAGTACCACTTGATGAAAAATAAACCATCCATCCATTTATGCAACATGTGTTTATTGAACATCTCCAAAGTTCCAGAGACTATACTTTGTGCAGGAGTAACGATGATGAACAAAATGGACTTGTGGAACTCATTCTTAGATGGTAAAAAAGTAATTAAAATGTTTTATTATATTTAATTGCCATTGAGGTTAAGTATTGTGGCTGAAATGTGCAGCTGGTCGAGGGTTGGAGTATGTACAGAGTAGAAAATTTAACTTCTGTATTTTTTTAGTGAGCTAGGAACCATGAGATATGTCATATACTTAGACTTAGCTGTGTGACCCTTTGGGGCTTCAGCAGAAATTACATTTCTCTGATCTCACAGAGCAAATTAACTAAATGAAGGATACTTCAAAAATGAAAAGCATCCCACAGATGTAAGTCATATAGTGTTGTAGGATAATAGTTAAAATTACCATGTCCAGAAACAAGGTCTTTATAGAAAGTTAATTATGGTAAGGTCTATAAATGGATTTTTTGTTACAAGTATTCCACAAAAACATCTTACAGCAGGTAGTTGTTGGTTTTTGAGAGCACAGAGAAGCTAGATGGAGAAACAGGTTGCAGTAGTTTCAGGAAAAAAAAAAAAAAACAGAGAGGAGGAGACACAAGGTGGGACGAGAATTGAAAGTCCTGATTCCCTTTCTTCACCAGACGCACAGGTCGGTGAAAATACCCCCCTTTGAAGCTCTGATCAGCTTCCTCAGGGAAAAATTCTTTCCCCTCAGCTCCCTAGTTAATGACATCATCTCTCCAGTGAGTAATTACGTCCTCTGTGAGGTCACAGGGACATACCTATGGACCCGTGTCTGGGGTCCTTATAGGTTGAGGTTTTGCTCCTTTTATTTTTTAAAAGATTATATTTTTTATCTTTTCCTTCATGCTTTGCTACACACTTCTCTGATTTACACAGTCCATACATTGTTCTTCTAAAGCTAATCCTTTAAAGATGAAGCCCTGTAAATCTTGAGCATGCTTCAATCTGACTCCATGTCACATTGAAGCCAGATTTGATACTGCATATTTCTGATATTTCGAGGTGGGCATCAGAGGAACCTAATAGCAAAAACAAAATGAATCAATAGAAGAGGCAGCCTATGGCTTTTTCTCATTCTCAAGCCATTCAAAATTATAATCTATTTCAAAAAGAAAAAAAAAAAAACCCTAGAACTCCCTGTTATCTTCCTTTATGCCAGATAAATAAGTCTCTGACATTCTAGGTTTTTGAGTAACATATCACATGGAACCGATAAGTTCTTTTGATAGAATTGCCAACTGTGATATTTATTTCATGCCTACATGTCACTCTCAGCAGGTCAAAAATGCTTGTATCATGAATACCTAACCTAGTCCTTCATTATGTCTATGGAAACAGCAGCACATCTGAGAAGCACCAGTCCGGTTCTGTGGCTGTATTGGTGATTTGGCACTGCATCTGTCAGTCCACTAATTGCTAAGGAGTAAATTGACTGAATGCTTGTTTTCTGGTTGTCTCTTTTCTCCTCTGCTATTCCATTAACGTCCTCCACCAGGCTGCATTTTGAACCGTTTAAAGGTGTCTTTCAAGGTAGAGAAAGGTTTTCATCAAAAGTATGAAAATCAAGTACATAAATATAACATTACTTCAGTGCAGTTTCCAAAACAGAAAGCGTCATTAGGCATAAGGAAAGCTTTTTGTACCCAACAGCACTTTGAACTGAGGAACATTTCCTCAGACGTCTAACGGCAGTTTGCTCTGTGCCTTGCTGTAAGGTGGGAGCTCGGCTCGGGGCTGGGCGTAAGGCTGTGAAAATGAGAACAGGGCAGAGCCACACAGAGGAGGCACTTTCAGGCCCTTTTCGTTCCTTACCATCTGGCTGTATTTCTATTCAAACACGAAAATATGTTTTAAATCTTTTTGGAGGGAGGAGTGTTCTGTCATCAAATAAGACGGGCTGTTTTCTCCTGTGTACTCAGAACAATCTTCTGCAGTTGGCAGTGCCCTGTTGGCTACCTGCTTGTTTCCTAATGGTTTCCCCCTGGTATATCCCCGACTCTTTCCTGTTTTCAGGACCATTTTTTCTTTCTAGGGGAAATTGGAAGAAAGTAGAGGGCAATGACCCTTTATTATCTGTGCTCTGTATTATATCTTACAATTTCTTATCTCCTTTTTATGCTACTTTAAAAAACACACAAAAAACTTGTATTCATCCTTTTCCCTCTCTTACTAATACCTTTTGTCTTTCTTGTCTTGGGTAGCTGTACACATTTCCTAAGTCTCCCTAAAGACATTTTTAAAAGAAGTCCATTATGTTTGTATAAAGGTTCTCTTCATTCCTCGGGTCATCCCACCTTATGTGTATATATGACTTGAACGTGATCTCTGCCCAAACAGCTAGAATAAACATTGCTACTATTTCTGCACCGATCACACAGTATAAAAAGACTGTCCTTGTACTTCTCATCTAAAAACATTTGTACGTATTGCAATTCATGTTTAAGTGCCCCTAACTGTACACAGAGCCTGTCTCAGCAATAATGCTTATTTACTCTAATTCTTTATTTGAGTAGGGAATCCATCTTGTGACTACTCTCAGGGTTTGGAGACATTGGAAGACTAATTGTTTACATGTCACCTGGAAAAAATAGGGAGGCAGCAACTGTTGACATTTGGATTTCTGAAGAAGGCACTTCGTTTTTATCAGAGGATGGTGGTGCCAATTAAGATTTTATAATGTATTGTTTCATTTTCACAAATATAAAGTCAGAGGAAAGCCCAAAATTAAAGGTCGTGGTGACAGTGATCAGATGATAAAACTTGGAATCTATAAAAGAGATGAGGCAACCAAAAATCAAAGAAAAAAAAGAGAAAGCTGAATTTAGTGCTATTCAAAATTTTACCCTGAGAGTGGAAAAAAATTAAATGGAGGAGAAATAGCTTTAACTATTCCAACTCCAAACACCTTATTTGAAAGTGCTCCTTCTTTAAGACTTTTTATTTGTTTATTTTTAGCCAGAGGGGAAGGGAAGAAGGAGAGAAACATCATTGTGTGGTTGCCCTTTTGTGCGCCCCCTACTGGCTACCTGACCCATAACCTAGGCATGTGCCTGTACTGGGAGCCGAGTTGGCGATCCTTTACTTCGCAGGCCAATGCTCAATCCACTGAGCCACACCAGCCAGGGCATGAAAGTACTCTTTATTACATATTTACGAATCTTAATATAATAACACCACTGTACATTTTACATCAATTCTATCAGCATTGTCATTATCACTGTGTTCATCAGCACTATAATTATTATCTTTGAACACTCATTCCATACAAAATAAGATGCCATATATTTGTGCTATAAACGGATATTAGAAAACAGCTCTAATCACAAGGATACTATAATCTAGAATTAGAGACAGTATATGTACTTATCAATGAAAAAATACTAATCAAAATTATCGGACATTTAAAGAAACCCCAAATTTGCCCTAATTGGGATGTTTTTCTTTACACTTTTATATATAATTGTTCTAACCTTCTTAAAAATTATTTTTAAAATTTTATTTTTAATTACAGTTGACATCCAATATTATTTTGTATTAGTTTCAGGTTCACAGCATAGTAGTTAGACAATCATGCCCTCTACAAAGTGTGCCCCCTGATATTTCCAATACCCACCAGGCACTGTACATGTAGTAATTATTGCAACGTTACTGACTGTATTCCCCATGCTGTACTTTACATCCCCATAACTGTTCTTTTTATTTACTTTTTATTTTTGTTCAGCTACAGTTGTCCCACATTTTCCCAGTCGCTCTCCCCTGCCCCCCCACACAGCCTTCCCCTGCTTCCACAGTCAATCTCCATCCCATTGTACTTGTTTATGGGTCCTTTATACATGTTCCTTAACTTGCCCCTTCTCCTTCTTCGTCCTATTATCCTCCAGTCTCCTCCCCTTTGGTCATTGTCAGTTTGTTCTCTATTTCCATGTCTCTCTTTCTATTTTGCTTGCTTGTTTGTTTTGGTGATTAAGTTCTACTTATAGGTGAGATCACATAGTATTAATCTTTCACTGCCTGGATTGTATCATTTAGCATACTGCTTTCCAGTTCCATCCACACTGTTGGGAAGGGTAGGAGTTCCTTCTTTCTTTCTGATGCATAGTATTCCCCTATGTAAATGTACCATTTTTTTTATCCACCCATTTACTGATGGGCATTTAGGCTGTTTTCAGCACCTGGCTATTTCAAATAATGCTGCTATGAACATTGGGGTTCATTGATTCTTTTGAATTGGTGTTTGGGGATTCTTAGGGTATAATCCCAGCAGTGGAATCACTGGATCAAAAGGCAGTTTCACTTTTAGTTTTTTTGAAGGAATTCTATGCTGTTTTCCACAGTGGCTGCACCAGTCTGCATTCTCACCAGCAGTGCACTAGGGTCCCCTTTTCTCCACAACCTCACTAGTACTTGTTTGTTGATTTGTTAATGATGGCCATTCTAACCAGTATGAAATGGTATCTTGTTGAGGTTTTAATTTGCATCTCTCTGATATCCAGTGATGCTGAGCATCCTTTCATGTGTCTGTGGGCCCCCTGTGTTATCCCTTGGAGAAGTGTCTGCTCAGGTCTTGTGCATACTTTTTTATTGGATTGTTTGTCTACCCAGTATTGAGTCATGCAAGTTCTTTATATATTTTGGAGATTAAACCCTTGTCTGATGTATTATTGGAAAATATGTTTTCCTATACAGTTGGTTCCCTTTTAATTTTGTTGATGTTTCCTTTAGCTGTGGAGAAACTTTTTAATTTGATATAGTCCCATTTCTTTATTCTTTCCCTTATATCCTTTGCCTTAGGGGACATATTGGTGGAAATATTGCTGCATGGGATATCTGAAATTGTCCTGCTTAGGTTCTGCTCTAGGACTTTTATGGTGTTATGTCTTACATCTAAGTCTTTTGTCCATCTTAAGTTTATTTTGGTACATGGTGTGTGTTGTAAGTTGTTGGTCTAGTTTCATTTTTTTGCATGTACTTGTCCAGATCTCCCAGTGCCATTTATTAAAGAGGCCATTTTACTCCCTTTTATTCCTTTCCCCTTTGTCAAATATTAATTAACCATAGAGATATGGGTTTATTTCTGGGCTCTCTGTTCTGTTCCATTGATCTATGTGCCTGTTCTTATGCCAGTACCAGACTGTTTTGATTACAGTGGCCTTGTAATATAGTTTGATATCAGGTATTGTGATCCCTTTTATTTTGTTCTTCTTTCACAAAATTGCTCAGAATATTTGTCGTTGTTTATGGTTCCATATACATTTTTGAAGTATTTGTTCTATATCTATAATATATGTCATTGGTAGTTTGTTAGGGATTTCATTGAATCTATAGATTGCTTTGGATAATGTAGGGATTTTAATGATGTTAATTCTTGCAATTCATGAACACAGTATATGCTTCCATTTATTTGTATCTTCTTTAATTTCTTTCTTCAGTGTTCTGTAGTTTTCTGAGTACAGTTCTTTTACCCCCTTGGTTAAGTTTATTCCTAGGTATTTTATTTTTCTTCTTGCTACAGTAAATGGGATTGTTTTCCTAATTTCTGTTTCTTGTATTTCATTGTTAGTGTGCAAAAATGCCTTTCATTTCTGAATATCGACTTTGTATCTCATTGTTTTGCTAAAATCACTTATTAGGTCAAGTAGTTTTTTGGTGGAGTCTACAGGGTTTTCTGTGTACACTATCATGTCATCTGCAAACAATGACAGCTTTACCTCCTCCTTTCCAATTTGGATGCTTTTTATTTCCTTTTCTGATTACTGTGTCTGATTACTGTGGCTAGATTACTTTCAATAGTTTGTTGAATAAAAGTGATGAAAGCAGACACTCTTATCTTGTTCCTGATCTTAGGCGGATTAAACATATTTTATTGATTGTGCTATTACAGTTGTCGCAAATTTCCCCCTTTGCTGCCCTTATCAGTACCCCTCACTTCCTTCAGGCAATCCCCCAACCTTTGTTCATGTCCACAGGTCTATAAGTTCTTTGGCTACTCCATTTCCTATGTTGTACTTTACAAACCCATAGCTATTCTGTGACTACCAATTTATACTTCTTTTTTTTTAAGATTTTATTTATTTATTTTTAGAGAGAGGGGAAAGGAGGGAGAAAGAGAGGGAGAGAAACATCAATGTGTGGTTACCTCTCATATGACCCCCACCAGGGACCTGGCCTGCAACCTAGGCATGTGGCCCAACTTGTAATCAAACTGGCAACCCTTTGGTTCTCAGGCTACACTCAATCCACTGAGCTACACCAGCCAGGGCCCAATTTATACTTCTTAATCTCCTAACTGCTTCACCCATTACTCCAAACCATCACCCTCCCATCTGGTAATCATCAAAGCACTCTCCATATCCGTGATTCTGTCTCTGTTCTTCTTGGGAGCATGGCCTATAGGCTCCAGTGGTACAGCATTCCCTATCACCCCAACTGGGTACTCAAGGTGTGCCCTCTGTGTGGGCTGAGTACCCCCTCCTCTTGTACTTGAGACTTGTTTGCTGTTGGTGGGTCTATGGGAGGGATTTATCCAGGACAGTTAGCTGCAAGGACTGGCTGTGACCACTGACCACTAATCTTCACCCTCTGCGGAGGATCAGCTGTGCCAGGGCAGGGTGGTGGTGCTTTGATATTTCTGTAGCTGTCCACTGGGTGTGCAGGCTCTGGGGTTTCCTGGATGGTATAGGTCAGGTTAGCCACCATCTGGATTCCACCAGGGACCACACAGCATGAGTTACAAAGCCATCTAATGGCTGCTATTGTGCAGGGCTTGGAGGTTCCCAGGTGGAGCCAAACTGTGATCCAACTTAGCTGCTACTAGTTCTGGGCCTGGGGCCACTTAGCCAGAAGTACAGGGCTAAGAGCAAGCCTGTAAATTGGGTTGCATGGAGCCTAAGGTACATACCAGAGTAGGGCAAACTGTAAGCCAGGTTGATGGAGTCTCAGATATGGCACCTGTCTCCTGGTTCTGTGGCTCTGTGGTGTGGAGGGCTCATAAAAGACACAATGGCCTCTCCCCACCTTTCTGTCTTGGAGAGAGCTGTCCCCCAGCTCTTGCCCTAATGCCAGACACTTCAGGTTCCCTGATGCCACTGGTGCTTTTCAAGCTGCTACCCTCGTGCTGGAGCTCAGAGAGAGTACATCTGAGTACGTTCCATATAGGCCCTTTAAGAGGAATTGCCAGGGAGTCTAGTAGTTTTTTTCATCAACTCCAACTCCACTGGTTTTTACAGCCAGAAGCTATGCAGCCCTCTCTTTTTGGCATGGAATCCTGGGCTAGGGAAACTGGTGTGGGTCTGGGACCCCTCATTGCCAAGATATCCCTCCTGATTTTTATCTACCATATGTGGGTGTGAGACCTGCCTGTTCTGCATCTCCGCATATCCTATTCTTCTGGATTGATGCAGTTTCTTTAGTTCTGTAGTTGTCAGATTTCCATTCAACTCCATTCCTGAAAGTTGTTAGTGATCTTTGGTCTGTACTTTAGTTGTAATTTTGATGTGGTTGTGTGAAGAGGCAAGCTGCATTTACCTATGCTTCCATCTTGACCAGAAGTCCTCCCAATTTTTTTAACCTTTATAATGTGATTAACATTGAATTTTAACCTATCTTGTTTATATAAAAAAAATAATTCCAAACATGATTTGTTCTTTTTTCAAAGCAAATATGCTATATTTGAATCACTAAAGAATATAGTGATTTCTTAAATTATTGATATCTGTTTATATTAACTAGTGTAATTAATACTACTGGAACAAGTAACATTGCAAATATTATGGATTAATATAAAGTCTGATTTGGGTTTGGGCAGAGGTATTTCTGGGACTGCTCATTTCTAAGCTTTAAGTCAGGGAGGTAGCCCCCTTCAATTGTGTAGCTTCGCCATCTTGGAGCCCAGCACTTCCTGACTCAGATATAGAAGAAGGAGTGAGCTATCAAATGGGACCTGGTAAGAATATATCATTTCTGCCAGTGGTCCATGAATCTGAACTTAGTCATGTGGCTTCAGCTTAATAGTAAGGGAAGCTGAGAAATGTGTTCTTTTTATATGTTCCCCATGAAGAGGATGGGTTTAATGAGGACATAGCATTGTTTCTGTCATACAGTAGAGTACCTAAGTAGAAATAGAAATAGGTATTTTGAAATTAAGAATTTAGGAGAGAGGACGGAATAATAAATGTAGACTTGGAAGACCATGACAATGATACAGGGTTGATTAGTTAGATGTTGGGTAATGAAAACTGTTACCCAAAGGAAGAGTATAGAAAATTAGTGAATGGGGATTTAAAGAGTGGTTTTAAAATTGAGGGACCAAGAGCAAAACCTGGTGGGGCATAGAATTTTAATCACCTCTTAATGCCCATTTCTTTTTCTTCTTTTGTGACGAAACTCTGATATGCTGTCCAGCTAAAAGGCTATTTTGTACCCTTTCTTGTAGTTAAGTATGACTGTATGACTAATTTCTTTCCATGGATATGTAAGTGGAAATAGTATGTGGAATTTCTACAAAGTCTCCTTAAAAAAGAGAAAGTATGCACTTTATCCTCATCCTTCTTTCTTTCTTTTTTTTTTTAATCAAACCAGAGTTGACCTTTAGTATGAGAAGCATGCATTAGGATGGTAGAGAAAGAAGACAGAAGTCTGGGTCTCTCAAAGCTGTGACTGCCTTCCTCTCAGAGTTCTTTTACCTGAGAGATAATTGTATTATTATTTTACTCAAGCCACTGTTAATTTTTGTTTTCTGTCGCATGCAGCTAGTCCAAATCCTAGATAGTAAACCAAGGAATAACAACATTTAACACAAATGGCTCCATGGAACACTGAGATTTGATACTTTGTACCTCTGGTTCTTTCCAGATAAGCATTAGAGTTTTGTGATAACGACAGCACAAAATAGTCCCTAGAAAATGTAACCTTTCACTTTCCATCATTTTCAAACCACTCCAAATTATAATCTATTTTAGCAAGAGCATTAAAAAAAAAAGAAACTTCTACAGCACTCTATTATGTTCCTTTCTGTAAGATAAGTAAGCCATTGACTTTCGAGGTGTTTAAGGAACCGATGTCTTTGGAAAATAACAATTCAAGAAAACAAATGGTTCTATTTATAGGTCCCTATGTCTATGTGAAATGTACAGATACTATGGAAGGTGAAATGAAAAGAGTATATGTTAACATAAAAACTTTCATATGATTTTGGCAAACTTGTTCTTCTTATAAGCTGTTAAAAATATGAAATCTTGGACAATTTAGAGGCCAATGGAATCAATGAGAAATAAGTAACATGATCTTATAAAGGATAAATCATGTCGAGATTGATAGCTTCATGTCAAATTACCAACTTTGAGAATAGAGGAAGGGCAGTAGATGCAATATGTTCTTCCCAGAATTTAATAAACCATTAAAAGTACCTGAAGAAATATGTGAAAAATTAATTTGAATTTGCACTGTCATTTTGCTTGAGAAATGAGTGGCACTGAATGAATTGAAAACTGTCTGATGGTGCTAAACACACGGTAGGATTAGTGGCATTGTGCTGAATTATTATAGGGCTATCCTGAAACAAGTCAGTTTTTTATGATGATTCTTTTTCTCTGTTGCTCTCAGTATGTTTTTATTAGTCTTCTGAAAGAATAATATTGTACAGTATTATAGCCAATTAATAAATCTATATTGCATGTTAGAGTGTTATACTCAAGAATTTTGATTAATTATAGTGAACTAGATGAATCAGTCATATTGGTTGTTTTGTTTATTTTACTGTCTTTGGCTTTTCATGAAGGTGCATTTTACAGGTCTGGTGGTTGCAAGGTGCTTTTACAGACTCCTGATCGACACTGTTTTCTTTATCCTTAAATTTTTTTTGGAAAGGGTACAACTTTCTTCTAGAACTTCTTTCTTGCTCTATTTCTGGAATGCTTTCCCGTCACCCACTGTTTATTCTTTGCCACTTTTTCATTGACTTCAATGCCCTCACTGAGATATTAAATTATGTGTTAAATAGTGTAAATGAGTAATAAGATAATTAGGATTGTGAGCTACACAAAGGTTGCTCTTCAGAGTTAGGTCTGGTTTGAAATGACTAATCGAATTAGGTAAGTAATCTTGGGCAATTTACTTAACAGCTTTGGGCATGAATTTTTCTTTATAAAAACTGGTATATAAATACATATGTTATAGGTGTCCTATGAGAATTAAATGATAAAACACCTATAAAAATAAGCAACAGGTGTATCTTATAGAGTAGGTAGGTAATAAGGAAAGTTCTTTGTCCTTTTTTTATCCATCATTCTAGCTGTCTTTTTTCCCTTTCATCTCTTCAAAATAAAATATTTGTACTTTAGTAGAGGCAATGGTATCTTAATCTAAGGTCTAATTTTAGTATAACTCAAGCCACACTTTGCCAAAATTGTATTCAATCAACAGAGACTCAGATAACTTTGCAAGAAAACAAAGGAGCAAACACAGTATCTCTGACAGAGGTATTTTCATTCTGGCATATTCAGTGTGAACTTAGGGGAAATGTTAGTGTTGGTTGCTTTCTGTATCATCTCAAAAGTATTTTCTCCCTGCAGTCTTGATTTCACGCACCCACACATTCTGATTAATGTCACAGTAGTGGCAAGCATGTAGATGACTAGAAATGTATAAATAGCAAAAGAAAGGCTGTTTCAGGGCAGCATTTTGAAGTGGCTCTTTATGTGGGGATTAATCACACCTCTCCTGGCAGAGTTCTAGATTTCCCTGATAGTAGTTCGGAGTCATCCCAAAAGTGAAAAAAATAACAGCATTGACAATAATCACTCCTAACTATACTCTCTGCTGTGGAGGAACTCCTAGTACTTCCCCATCACGTCCCTCCCTTTCCCCCACTCTTTTCGCACTGACCGGACACCCTTTATTGGAAACGGTGAGTGCTGACACAGTTCCTCTCTTACCACTCACTCTCTTTCCTTCCTTCTGTCCTAAACGTTTCCCGCATTGTAGCACCAAACTATTAAGCAGCTAATGGATACAATTTACAAACTGATGAAATACTTTATATTTTCTTAAGAAGTGGAACTATTGTAAGTTGACTTATTATGTGGAAGTAAATATTACTCAGAAGAAGGCTAGTTATGATGGTAGAAGTCAGGTGGTTAGTGAGAAGCTGCCACTTAAATGACCACTTTGAAAAAGAGGCACAAAGGGTTGACACTCCAAAGGAAACAGATTCATTTGTGCAGCTGAAGATGTCGTTTTAAATAACCATGTTATCAGTAAGTTGTGTAAACACAAACACACACCCATACCTGGTATGGAATTAAAAGGACAAGTAATTGTTTTCCAAAATCTCTGAATATGTGCTATAATTCAAAAGAAACAGAAAAGTCACAAACAACACTGACAGAAATATTCAAAACTTTTCCAAGAGTTTACTTCTGAATACATTATAAAATATGACAGAACATAATAAATTTTGTGTCATTTTATTTTCCAAGGGACGTGCTAGGTTTGTAAACCCTAGGATATCATCAAACTATGTTTTGAAATTCATTTCTTTTTGAGCTAGAATTTGAAAACATTACATATTTTTTCTTGAAGAAAATGTTCATGCAGTTACTAATAATGATACTGAAGGAATGAAAATGTAATTTCTAGAAGTCACCACTTTTTAAAGTTTTATTGCTCATGAACTGGAATACTGAAGATTGAAGTTGATTTAATATTTAGTGGAAGGAAGATAGTTTATTATTTATATCTCTGATATTAGAAAAATATATTTCATAAAATGATTCTTAAATCACGTTTGAGAGTGAAAAAAAAAACATGTGTACTGAAAAGAATTAGATCTTTAACACTGTAGCTGACCTAAATACCTTAAAGTTCTGAGGTAATTTTGTTTCATTTTCCCATCAATAAAGACAGTGATAGTAATAATTAATTATTTATTGCACAGGAGTCTTGCAATAATTAATTAATGCCTTAAACACTTTGAAGATGAAAACAATTTTATAGGCCTCATTATTAAAGGTAAAGTTTTATGATAAATATTAACCAACCAAAGTCATGCATTTAGTCTCCTCAATATATGTTTTACATTTCATTTGGATCCTTATGTTAATTAAGAATTTTAATACAACACTTATGAAAAAGACATGGAACCCTTCTTTAAATCTCAATATTTACACTGTGAAATCATGGGCACCTTGTTTTTCTGAATTTTGTTTTTCTCAGTCATAGGCCTCTCATATTCCAGCAAGTGGACCAAATATTCCTCCCAGCTCTGTATTACAAGAATAGATTTACCATGTTAGAGCCTCTTTGGCTCTGTAAAAACCTTTCTCTAAAAACCTTTATTCAGTACAAAGAGAGAGTGTGATTATGTGATGGCAATTCTGCTATGGAAAAAGCAAGATTTTATTCATTTAAAAACACTTATCAAGTATATACTATAGCCAACAATAAAGAACCTGGCGATGTCACCAGGTACACTGGGGAAGATGAAAACATCCTCCTTCTCATGGCCCTTTCAACTAAGAAAAGAATTGAAGAGTTAAAGTAATTAAATTCTCAGTGGAAAGTTACAAGGGCTATATAGAAGTTTAAAAATAAGTATTACAATGGCTGAGAAAAGAGAAGCATTGTATACGATTTCAGGAAACACACAATCTATGTAAATGTTGCACCTTAAAGCTTCCTTTATATTTAATAGAAAAAAACATAAAAGTGATATTTTAGAATACTGATTCTCAATGGGGAACCACACCCATCCTTACTCTCTGGGGACATTTAACAATGTCTGAAGATATTTTTGTTGTCACAGCTGAAGAAGTGCTTCTGGTATCTAGTGGGATGCTGGTAAACATCCTGCAATCCACAGGAGAGCCCCCACAATAAAGCACAGTCTGGCCTAATGTCAATTGGGCCAAGCTTGAGAAATTCTGTTTTTGGTAGAAAACACAGGACTACGAAAGCTACCACATGGAGAAAGTATAGGATGTGCATTACGAATGGTTTGGCAGGAGTAGAGAAACAGGTGTAGGTAATATTCAAAGTGTTAGGGGGAGAGCTTTGAGTATTAGGTTAGAAATGATTCATTTTACTCACTCACTCACTCACTCAGTAAATGTTTATATCTCAGGCAATGGGAACACAGATATGAAAGGCACAGTTCTTGCTCCGAAGTTTACAACATAGTTGGAGAGAGTCAGGTAAAACTGACACTGTTGTACATCTAAGTGCATCTTTGTCCCATAATTTCTGTGAAGACCAGTTCTACTAAGTGTCTTTGAAAACTGTTGATTAAAAATGAAGTTTTGAAAACATTTTATATCATATGTTTTCTCATATCCTGGAACTATGTAAAACAGATATAAATAGATATATCCGTATCTACTAGGCTTTATTTCAGCCAGCAGTTACTTTGTCAATTACCAGCAGTTGATGTTTTCTTTCCTTTCACGTCACAACTATTACTAGCCTATGATGGGTTAAATAGTTTTCACCATGGGCTCCTCCAGATCCACTCTCCACTTCTCTCCATACTGTTCCTTGCCGGGACGCTGATCCTGATGGATTTCATGCTGTAGTGCCCTGTGTTGGAGTTTGGTTGTGTTTGGCCCAACTGGAACACGTGCACTCCAAGGAGGGGAGAATGAGAGGAAAGAGCAGTTAGGACATTCACTCTTGGGCTCCCTCTTCGCAGTAACAAGGTCACCGCAGATTTGCTGCATTCCTCAACCGAAGACCACAGCTCCTTTCAGATGGCTTTTCTCACGGAGCCACATTCTAGGGCTGGCAATGCTCCTCACTTGCTGAAAATCTTAGGATTCTGCACTCTTTCTCTTTATGAACCTGTCTGCACATTTATAAAATGTCCTTTATTTAGCTCTCCTCAAATACCCCTCTAGGACCTCATTGTTAGTATGGAACATGTGACTTGGGAAATGCTCATATGGCACTGCTTAAGGAAAGAGTTTTTCATAGAAAGAGACCCAGAAAAGTTTAAATTTCATATTATTATCCATGAGGATCTATTGAAGAATTTGTCTGTTAGCTTATTTATTGGTTTATTTTTAATTTTATTCTTTTTTTTTAAGATTTTATTTATTTTTTTTGGGGGGGGGAGAAAGAGAAGGATAGAAACATGGACGTGTGAGAGATACATCTATAGGTTGCCTCTCACACACCCTTGACTGGGGACCTGGCCTGCAACCCAGACATGTGCCCTGACTGAGAATCGAACCAGCAAACTTTCAGTTCACAGGCTGGCACTCAATCCACAGAGCCATACCAGCCCGTGCTGATTTGTTTATTTTTAAATATGGCACACCTCAAAGGTCTGGCTGTTTCTCAGAACCATTTTGGTATTTTCTGTGTAATTCCACTCTGGTACATTTGATTTCAGGGCAAACAATGTTTTGGAAAGGTGATGTGGGTCAAAACAGCTGTGCTGCATTCTAGCAGATGCATCGTAAAGAAGGGAAGGAGGCAATGAGGCAAGGAAACCAACAGAGATGCATAGTCGATACTGAGTAGTCAGTATTTTATTAATAAATATAGAAAAAATGATTTTAAAAATCACTATTGCAGCACCAATATAATATCTGATATTCAGGCAGGAGCATCAATGGAAGATAAAATCTTTGGTTAACAGATTGTTGGGAGTAATCGAAGTCTCACAGTGATAAAATATCACTACATAGATTGCTTACTAATTGTAAAGGGTAAAATGTACCTTTAGTATGAAAAGATCTGGCAGTCACTATCCAACCCAGGAAGGTTAATCATAGTAGTTACTAATGATAGGATGAGCTGACAGCTATGCGTCCTCTGCTACACAATATCAAATCTATAAATCATTACCAATAAAGTGGTTTTGCCAATAATGTTTATTCTGAATAAAGCATCTCCCCAATTTGTAGTTTACAAGAAGTATTATAATTAGAGAAACAAGCTAAATGATATCATTATGAACCCATCAGACAAGTCATAATTTGAAACCAGGACTTCTCAAATCAGGACTTTTTAAAAAGTCAAAGTCAAGAAAAAAGAAATAATACTCTCTAAAGAGTAGGAAGACTTGCCTTTTTCACGAAGATGGCGCCCAAAGCAAAGAAGGAAGCCCTTGCCCCTCCCAAAGCTGAAGCCAAGGCAAAGGCTTTGAAGGCAAAGAAAGCAGTGCTGAAAGGCACCCACAGGCACAAAAAGAAGATCAGCATGTCACCCACCTTCAGGAGACCTAAGACACTGCGGCTCCAAAGGCAGCCTAAATAACCTCGGAAGAGCATCCCCAGGAGAAACAAGCTTGACCACTATGCCATCATCAAGTTCCCCCTGACTACTGAGTCAGCCACGAAGACGATAGAAGACAACAATCACTTGTGTTCATTGTGGATGTCAAGGTCCACAAGCACCAGATCAAGCAGGCTGTGAAGAAGCTGTATGATATTGATGTGGCCAAGGTCAACACCCTGATCAGGCCTGACGGGGAGAAGAAGGCATATGTTTGACTGGCTCCAGACTAGAATGCTTTGGATGTTGCCAACAAAATTGGGATTGTCTAAACTGAGTCCAGCTGGCTAATTCTAAATATAAAAATTTTACACTAAAAAAAAAAAGAGTAGGAAGACTTAGATTAAAGGTGATTTTCGAGACACAACAGTATTTCTTGCAATATATGATTCTTTGAATGGATATTCAAGTTTAAAAAAACTATAAATATATTTTGAACATAATTGGAGAAATTTGAGTAACAACTGAATTAGATGACATTATAAAATTATTATTCATATTTTCTGTTGTTATAGTGGTGCTGTATCTGTGTAGAAACATGTCCTTATTGGGATACTGTAGGAGTCTGTTCTTCGTGATGTGGGCCCAGCTCCTACTCGGAGATGCACAGGACCCACGCCCACGGATAGGTTCTCCCATGGGGAATTAGGCCTGCAATGTGCCTAGGCCGCTTTGAGTCTTGCTTTTGCTAAAAAACTCCCTCACCCGGAATTGAAGACATTTACTGCAAAGTAACTTCCTAAAATCCAAACTAAAACTCCCCAGTATGGAGTGTAACTAGTTCAACTACTTTTCCCTTTTCATTTGCAAATATCCCTCTTCTGTGATGCGATTAGCAGCATTAGCTCTTTTGTTTTCTGTAAAAGGGAATCACCTAAAGCCAACCTGTGCATAGTAAATGACGACCATCATGTAATGTGCCCAGAGAAAGCAATAAAGACCTGTCATGGTGGAGACTGAGGCTTTTGGCAGCTCTTGAGAGCAAAGCTGCTCACCCTTTTCCTCCATAGGACTCTGTAGTCTGTGTGAATGTCTCTCCCCTATCCACAATGACAAGGAGCCCACTAGCCAGGCTCCACATCAGGATACATGTGCTAAAATGTAGATTTCAAATGCTGCAAGTCTTCTTCTGTGGATTTAAAATATTTTAAGTGTCACCTACTGGTCCTCATTGTACCATCTGGAGTTCAAACATGAGTCATGTGTTAATACTATCCCCAAAATTAAAGAAAACATTGTCTTTGTTACTAACAAAATAATTATATATGTATGTGTGTAAATATATGTGTATAAATATATGTGTGTGAAATATTTGTGTGTAAATGTGTGTGTGTAAATATATATAAAAATATATATATGGATTACAAATATTGGGTGTCCTGATACAACTATGTTAAGTATATGCCAGTGTGGCACACGTTTCTTTTAAATGCAAGATTCCCCCTAATAGGTATGTCTAAGCAGAAGTAACAGAAGTTAGCCATTTCCTACCACTTAGATACCATTAGGTAGAAGTCAATAAAATAAAAATTTGTTCAATAGTCTACAATTATAACTTATTTCAAAATGTTTATTAAAATATGTATATATATATACACACACAGATATATGAGTATGTATGTCTGAGTGCTGTCTTTCTTAGATATTATATATTTTATATAATAGCTATATATAGCATATATAATATATTATGGCATTATTATGAAAGAATATGATCTGCAAAACTATTTCTTGAATATGTTAAAACAGTCTTTGTCATTTTGTGCTTGATATGCATTGTAAGAATTTCACTGACAAGGGTCCTGGCTGGTGTAGCTCAGTGGATTGAGTGCCAGCCTGTGAACCAAAGCATCCCCGGTTCAGATTCCAGTCAGGGCACTTACCTGGGTTGCAGGCCATGTCCCCAGTAGGGGGTGTGTGAGAGGCAACCACACATTGATATTTCACTCCCCCTCTTTCTCCCTCTCTTCCCCTCTCTCTGAAAATAAATAAATAAAACATTTTTTAAAAAAGAAATTTCACAGACATATAAAATAATGTGTATTGTCTAGAGTAACTCTCTTCCACCTTAACTCTAATATCTTATTTGCAAAAAATAAAAAAATAAACAAAATGATTAACTGATGGTGAGAAGTTAGGGTATAACATCATTGCTTAGTGTTGTTGGCTATTACCTTACTCACCCATTTGAGTTCTATCTTTGTAACTCACTAAGTTGTTAAAGCTAGGATTCTGCTTCCAGCTGGCTGGCGAAGGTTGTCTGTTCCCCGAGAACAGAATTATCTTTCAGTGCAGAGTATCAAGGTGTCTATACTTAGAGGGGAGCACTAGGAAGCCCAGAGAATTGCAGGTTTAAACCCTGTCCTCCAACCTAGCACTGTTGACAATGAAGATGATATTTTGATATGCATCTCTTTGATACCTGCTTCAGTTTCTGAATTGTTTAGAGCTTGAAGAGGGAGCCAAAATTCAATTTAGTGCCCACCTCTCAATGTCTCATATTTAGAAATGCAGAGATATTATGTGTTTTTAGTGTGCATGGAGGTAGACAAAAGAACCCAGAATGGTGCTGTTTGTTTGCATTTTAATTTGACTATGGTATTGTTTATTTTAAGCCCTTTGGTCAATACTAATTGAAATCACTCTCAGTAGGCATTGTTTCCTTCCCCTAATGCTTTACAGCCACAAATATTAAACTATTCCATTAATTACTTTAAAGTCCGTATTCTGTAGGTATAATTTTCGAGCTTAATGGAAGCTTAGGAGAAAGAAACAAATGATAGTGATATGGTGGTTAAAGAAGCAGTTCCACAGGATAAAGATGGTAGCTTTAGATTCCAGCTCTGCCTTATATTAACTGTGTGAACAGGTTAAAATTACTTATTCTCTCTGTACTTCAGTTTCCTTATATATAAAATAAGAACAATGATAGTATGTAACTCAGAGCATAGTTGGGAAAATTAAATGAGCTAAGATGTGTGCAGTGCTTACTATGGTGCCTCCCACGTAATCCTCAAAATTTAGCTCTTATTATCACAGTTGGTTGACACAAAAGAATTAGGTGGGAAAGCTGGAAATTCATTCTTTCCATAATTACAGTGAATGATGGTCCATTTTTACAGTTTGTGAAGAAAGATGAGGCTACACCTATTCTAAAATAGGAGAAATGACCATGATCTTTGTTCTAGAAATTTGAAAATAAATGGGACCTACATTCAACAACAACAACAACAACAAAGATGAAATCAAATTATCTGAGAAGGGAGAAAAGAAAAAGAAATGGCAAATTAACATTTATGTGATGGGGCACCCAAGAAAAAATCTCCAAGAAAGGTGCTCAAGAAACACGAAAGTGATTATTCTGAATTGACCCACCTGTCATCAGGTTAATCAAACAGGATCTGTGAGACTGCAAGGAGAAGCACGTGTGTTTTCCTAGCCATTATTCACACAGACACTTTCTCTTCCTGTGACAACTATAATACGCAACAGGAAAACGTCATTTGGCTCACACACCTAGCTGGATCGTCCTTAACTTTCATGGTGAAAGATTTGTCTATGGAGAACCTACATATTTTCTCTGAGATATCAAACTGATAAAAGAGGTAAGACATGCATGTACTTTGGAGTTTGTAGTTTTCTTTTTGGCTGATACTTTGTAGATTTGGAGAGAATTTTTGTGAGGAAAACCTTAGTGTTCATATACTTCAAGAATCAGCTGCTACCTTTTAATATAAAAAGAATTCTCCTTTTGAATTACATTCTTCCAGGTGTGATCTGTTGTACCCATAGCATCCTAATGGTATTTAAAAGTCTCTAAGCCTGACAGTTCACTTGGAAAAACGCAATGAACAGTGACCACTGATTTCCAAGACACTAATAAAAAGTAATTTAAGTAAGAGATTAGCTTAATTTAGTTTACAATAATCTAATGTTTTGGAAATATTTATTTATTTACATATTACAATGGCATTTCTTAGAATAACATACTTATTTGCAGAGACTTACAGAGCTGCAGTACACATAATTTTGTATGAGATGCATAACCCTTCAATAGACTTAATATTGGACTTTTAAGCACTTTCTTTTAGAATTTTAATTTTAATTTTCACTCTCTGTGGCAAGATAACTTTGAGATGTGTGTGAGAAATATAGAGTGGATAGCAAAATAGAATGCTATGGTATAGAGGGGAAATTTGATGAAAATATAAGTGATTCAAAGATTTTTGTTGAACAAATAAAACCAAAGATTCCCCCCCACCCCCAACATCACAAACTAATTGCACTTCTTCTGATTTCCTTGGAGATACATATGGAATAAAATGCAATAAATACAGTACTTGTGTGTTTACTTACCAGAATGTTCTTTTCAGAAAAAGTAATGATACCCTTTCATTGACATCATCCAAGAGATAATATACTTTTGTTTCTGTCATTGGAGTAATAATAACCTTTCAACCATATCTCCGCACAGTGCTTCTTTCTTTTATTGTACATAATGCATAAAAATAAAAAGGCTGTATTATTTCTTAAGGGAAAAGGTTGTTATTTAAATAAATTTGCAGACATCTGAAAACCACAGTTCCTTGTTAATGTGTACTAAAATTTCTATAGATACTTGTAACTTTGTACAAAAGTTTAATTTTAAAATTCTTTCAATTGTCATACTTAACTACAGGCCTCTGCACTTCATATCTCAAAAATATGACTTAAACTTGGTTTTAGTTGCTTATATTACAATGATAAGGAATTAGGGTTTTTTTTTTGTTTTTTGTAAATACTTCTTAGACTGTTTTCAAAGTCAGGTTTGCATAACTTATTATCAGTAGGTCAATTGTATGTTGCTCAATGACAGATATAAGGGGAGAACCCCAAAACTTGGAATGTATTTGCCAAAAATTATGCTTTTATTTTTACATGTTTAAACTTCAGTTGCCTTCAAAATACTTTTCATTTGATGCAATACACCTATTGAAACATTTTTTCTATTGCTTGAAACAGTTTTTGAATTTGTCAATATTGATGTCTTTTAGTGTTTCTGCCATTTTTTGTTTTACATTTCCCAAATTGACAAAACATTTCTTTTTGATGACTTTTTTCATCAAGGGAAATTAAAAAAAGAGCTGCTTGTGGCATGACCAGGTGAACAGGCAGGGTGAGGAGTGGGGTTTATGCCATTTTTGATCAAAAAACAGCTGAACACTCAGCTAGGTGTGGACAAGTGCACTCATAAGTCACCCATCATGAAATGGGCAAACACTGAAAGTGTCTTAAAAAAACACTGAAGCTGAATGCAGCCCCTCACAACATTAGTTGGGGCACTGATACACATGGGTTCCTGGAACACTCCCCTAATGAGGGGAACCTGTACTGTAAGGGGCCCACTCTCCAGAAGACAATTGTTCTGTATTTTTAGCTCCCCCTTGTAGGTCCAAGTTTATGTTGATGGGTGATTTTAATATAATTCAGTAAAGGTTGATACTACTCAAGGTGAGAATTTATTTCAAATTATTTTAATCACTTCAGTTAACTCACAGCTTTAATGTGAAATACTGACATATATTTAATAGAGTCCATTATGAATTGCTTTTTATCATAGTAAATTTTATACAGTGTGGGAAAAAATTACTTTGATATTTTTACTTACTATTTCTTAAGAATTAAGACTGTAAGTTCTTTTTGTATTTTGCTCATTAAATTTGCTTCGCTTCATTATAAATTGGAAAACTATAATTTTTGCTAGGTGAAAGAAATCCAAATAGCATTGTTCTATATAATAATAAAAGTGAACCATATCTTCACTATTTAAAACAAAGAACTAATCATAACTAATAAACTAATCAGAAAGTGATGTGGACACCAGCCCACAGTGTCCAAGGCGTTATGAATGAGACAAAACAAATTCACACGGACTATCAAGGCTGTGGAGGAAAAGGGATGGTGAGATTTCTCTCTCAAGAGGAGAGTGCCCGACCCTTGCCTTGAGATGCTTTTATTAGGTTCAATTTTATTGGGTGTATACATAAAGCTCATTGATCATTGTCAGGCAGTAAGGATCAAACAACAGGTAACACAAATAACTCTGAGGGCCTATTTTGAGTCAGGGTCAGATAATTAAATGGCCATAAAATTTTGAGGAACAAACTCAGTTCCTGTTTTGACCCTTATCTTTAATTGAGAGCATTCTAAATAAAGCAGGTTTCACAGGATTTTATATATTCTTTCTTAGGCTTGATTGCTCTAAGGAACCTGCCCTTTCCAGCTCAGGGCAGCATCCACTACTGGCATTGTGTCAGGCTTAAGGTATTGTTTTAGGCTTAAGTCAGTCAGGGAAAGTAAGGCAGCCAAGAGATTAGGAGACTTCTTGCAGACAGAATGAGGACTCAGGCTATATCTAAGCCAAGGGGCGAGGGTCCATCACCCCTTTTCTGTAGCCCCCAAGTCCCTCCCTGGGAGCCTCTGTGATCATGCCCATCTTAGGTCGTTCCTCCCTTGAGGAATCTCACCCATCTTTGTCTAACCAATAAAGCATTGGGGGTCAGGCAGGGTGAAGTAAAAGAGGCAGAGGCGACGCCCCTGCCAGGGAGATAAACATTGACTCCTTAGTGGCTTATGGTCCGAAGGTTGTCCACTCAGCCTTAGCCACTGGGGGTTACAGCTCCTGAAACCAGGCAGGGCTATTCCCAACAAAAAAGTTTGCTAACACACATGAATCTCAGGAAATAGGCTAGAGGAATTTTATAACAATTAATTAGAAAATTTTATACCCTTTAACTATAGATTTATTAAATAAATGTCTGTTTTTGGTCTTAGTCCATGCCCCACAGTGCTGCATTGGAGCTAAACAACATCGGATAACATTAGTTTGGAGGCACTTCATTGCTTTTTGATGTCAATTAATATTCTTTTTATATTCTACAATTTATTTATCCCTTCATCAGTTAAAAGGCATTTTGGGTTATTTCTATTCATTGGTTATTATGAATAATGCTGCTGTGAATATTCTCAGTAAGTTTTTAAGTGAGTGTACATTTTTACTCTTCTTAAGTATGTGCCTAGAAGTTGATCATATGGTAACTTTATGAATAATCATTTCAGAAACTGCTAGACTGTTTTCCAAGGAGGTTGTGCCATTTTACATTCCCACCAGTGGTACATGGGCATTCCAATTTCTATACAACCTTGCCAACACCTGTTATTACCTTTTTGATTATAGCATGCTAATGGGGATAAAGTGCTATCTCATTTCATTTGCATTTCCCTTACAATGAGTATCTTTTCAAGTGCTGATTGGCCATTTGTATATCTTCTGGGAAAAATATCTATTCAGATCCTTTGCCCATTTAAAAAATTATTTCTTTTATTATTATAAGAATTCTTTACATATTATTTTTTTCAATTTTGCTTTGTGTGGTTCACTGAACTAAAAAACTTCAGTGTATGTGTGTGTCTATAATAAATATAATTATTGGCAAAACATTAAATCAATCAAATATAATTTTTGGTCCACTTGACATATGGAAACTAATTTGACTCAGTTTTTCTTCCAACAATTTTAGAGTTCATTTGACTACCAAACTGTGAATTTCAATGTTACCCAGGGCACAGCTTATACAATAAATGCATTTAAGTTAGTTTTTCAAAGGAATATTTAAAATTTTAGCATTTGAGAAGTCATCTTCTTTTATATTTTTCTTATATTGCTTTTATTGTACATATTTTTCTTTTATGTTATAAATTACACCTAAAAAACATAAATGTTTTTACATATCAACAAAAAGAATCACCCACACTACCCCTACCTTATCTTCAGTTGAACAAGTGAGAGAAAGTGTAAAAATCATGGTTGCCCCTTGCTGTCGTTAGACTGGCACATTTTCCAGTTGCAGTGCGGCAGAGACATAAGCCTAGTTTACATGGAATAACACTTAAGAAAAATCAGTGCTTGTGCAGGAAACCAGCTGCTACTAAAACGTCAAAGTATGAAGTATTTCTGCACAGGTGACTGAAGTAAAAGGGGAAGATAGCAGAGTACTCATGATAAGGTCCAGGTTCCCTGGCATTTGAAAAAAGGGTAAGAGGTGTTAATGGTCCTTTCCTTTGGGTCTTCTTCCTTGGGTCAAAGATATAGTATGAAAGCCTTCTTAAGTAACTGGACAGATGGAATGTGTAGCTCAACAAAAACATGGCCTCCCTTTTCTGAAAGAAAGAAATTATCAGATATATAACTGAAAATTATCATCCTATTTTGCAAACTCACTGGACAATATGAATTTCTTTTAGGACTCCTAATATATTTTGGCTAGACAGTAAGACTTAACCATGAAAACAAAAAATCCTATGGACTAAAAAAGTAAACAGAATAAACTTGGTTTCATTCATTCATTCATTCACTATTGCAGTTCAGGTACAGTTGACTCCATTTTCCTGCCACTACTTTCCCCTGCCCCACTCACCCCCACTTCCCACCCTCAATCCCTTTTCATTTTGCTGATGTTTTCTTTAGCTGTGCAGAAGCTTTTTATTTCGATGAAGTTTCACTTGCTTACTCTTTCCTTTATGTCCCTTGCTCTAGGGGACATACTGGTGAAAATATTGCTGCATGAAATATCCAAGATTTTCCTATGTTCTCCTCTAGGACTTTTATGGTATCATGATTTATATTTAAGTCTTTTATCCATCTTGAGTTTATTTTTGGGTATGGTGTAAGTTGGTGGTTGAGTTTCAGTTTTTTGCATAGCTGTCTGGATCTCCCAACACCATTTGTTGAAGAGGCTATTTTTGCTCCATTTTATACTTCTGCCCCGTTTGTCTAATAGAGAGACCAGAAATAAACCCATGTCTCTATGGTCAATTAATATTGGACTTTGTTTTAAATTAGAAAATTTGGATAAACACAAGGAATCAGCATTTAAAATATAAACCTCATTTTAGATACACTTTGAAATACAGGATTACATGAATGTATGGTATAACTTTAAGATAAATTCACAAATAGGTAAACATTTATAAATTTATTT
Source organism: Tonatia bakeri (assembly GCA_004024845.1). NCBI lineage: Eukaryota > Metazoa > Chordata > Mammalia > Chiroptera > Phyllostomidae > Tonatia > Tonatia bakeri. The sequence goes on from PVIA01004267.1 coordinate 78,616, forward strand.
AAATACTTGTTTAAAAGCACACTCAATTATGCCCACAAACAGATGAAATCCTAAATATTGGCAAGTTACTCCTAACCAGATGATACAAAATGTTAAGTCATAATTCAAGACCCAGACATAGTGATAACACTGGTGTCTCATTTGAGTAATAGCTTCTTACACCGGGTGACAGAAGCATCATCATCTGAGCTTCTTGATCTATGCCTACCCTTCTTTATTTTAATCACAGACGTGCAATTGGAAAGTTTTCATTTAACAGTCAAGCTCTGTGACAGGATAAGTAAAGGTCCAGTAATGGGAATTTCCAGATGAGTATGTGTTAGGCCAGGACAGATGGGAACTGTCCACATGGAAGAGAAAAAAAGGAAAAGAAAGTAAGAGGGAAGGGAACATTAAAAGAAATGAAACCCATGAGCAAGAATTTTGTGCTTACAAATATGTTTTTATTTTTATTTTTTAAGCACTAGCTTCTGCAAGTGAGTGCCTGCATTTTGTGGTCTTAGTAAATCAAGGCTGCTTAACCACAAGTTTAAAGCTTTTACATTACCAACAGCCAATCCCCCAAAACTTATATGCATGAAAAGATGTAAAAGGAAAATAAAACAATGAAGAAAATTTCCTATTTAAAATTTAATGCTGATATGATTAAAAACATATATCAACAGCTTTAGGGAATTAGACTTCATAATCAAGGAATAGACTTGTTATAATAAAAACTACTTTCATTGTCTATATCTGGGAATCAGGTTTAAATTTTTATATATATATTTTTAAAACTGAAAATGGTAGATGAATAAATGAATAAATGATCCATTTATTTGGATTTAAAGCTATGTCTGGGTCAGAGTTAATAGCACCTAAAAGTAAAGTATCATTTAAGAAGTGGTGAGGGTATGCCTGAAGCTTTTTACTTTTATATTATTTGCTAATAAGCTAGTTACTTAGAAGCTATTAAATTAAAATATTTTATTTTGCTAAGATTAAAAAGAAATATTGGACTCATGCTTAATATTTTGTACAGAAAGCTTCCATTACACTCAGCAAAGTTCTTTTTAAATCCACTGTAATGGTTTGTTTGAGGCGATGCTTTTACAAAGCTTCCAACTTAGAACTATGCCTGGCTTAAAGCGTCTCATAAATATTGGTGCTGTACAAATTCAGTGGTATGCACTAAGTTCCCAAAAGCCTGTGTCTGAAAGATACTTGGTTATACTCTAAGCATTTTTCCCCTATGAATCTAATGGGAAAATAAGTATAATAAAGGAAATGTGTGAGGATATTAGTGAACCATTCAGGAAAAAACTAAAATTGAGAAAAATATAGTTAGAGATGAGAGACAAGGCATGACCAGCCCTGGATTTAATGTGTATTTGGTAAGTGTTATAAGTTGTTTAGAGTAATTTTTTAATATTTGATTTTCTGATTATTTTCATTTTATAAAACTTTTCTCTCCTCTTTTTTATTTCTTTGTTTCTTTCCTCTTTTTTTTCACCAAAATTATTTTCTGCTACAAAACAAGGTATGTTTTCACTCTGGGAATTTTAGAATGCTAATGTCCTTCCATTTATTTTTTAATTTTAAAATTAATCTTTATTGTATGTTTTTCCATTATGTGTGTGTGTCTGTATATGTTAATTTTTAATCTAAGAAAATTTTAAATATTAATTTAAATTTATTATCTTTTTCATTGCCTAAAAAAGTATACAAATTCTACATAGTTTTAGAAACAAACTATAGTAAATAATTCAAAATCTCTGTGGTCATATTCTTTCCTTAAAGTTTCTTACTTATACGAAATATTTATATTGACTTATTTTACTTGAAATATAGTCACAACTGGATTTCCCTATAATACTTTTCTCATGGTTCCAACTATAAAACTGCAAATATGAAAAGATCACAACTTATTTCTTAAGCTGTTACAGAACAAACAAGGGGGGCCTGACATGATATATTACCGAAAGGAAGCCCCAGGTCTGTTATGTGCCCCATCTATAGGAAAGATGTCTCTCAATGCCAGAGATTCATGAAAAGGAAATGAAATGTTTATTTGATGCTATATAAACTTAAAGTAGTGACCTAATGTCTTCATCAAAATCCCAAAGTTCCTTAAAACACCCACAAACACACACAGTCCTTTCCTCCCCCTTTGCCCAGTCTGGGGTACCGTATCTCAGGAAAGGAACTAGAAGTCCTTGCCTCAGGCACACCCTGGTTCTTCCCAGTAATCCTTGTCGGCTGGGAGACCTTCCTCGATTCCCGGCACCATCAGCTGTGTCACTGTTCAGGCAGGATCTCCAATTAATCCAAAGCCGTGTGGCACCTTCTCATGGCCTACTGGTAAGAGTTCTTTCACCCTTCTTCCAGGCAAAGTCTCTCTTGCTTCCCAGGTCACGTGGCCAAAAGGAGCACCCCAAAGCCATGTGGTCCTCTCTCCTACCAGAGCTGCAGGGGTCTGCACTCTGGCAAAACCGTGTTGTTCTCCCCACAAAGCTGTGAGGAGGCGGGTCACCACTCTGCCAAAGCCAAGTGGCGATTTTCTGCTAAATCCGCATGGTGATTCTCTCTCACAGGGCTGCGGGAGTCTCTACTCTGCCAAAGCTGCGTGGTTCCCCCCAAAGCTGCCATGTCCGGGTTTAAATCCCCATGCCAATCTTCCTCTGCAGCCCCATTTCCAACTCCTCCCACACTTGGCCACACCTTCTTTCAATCTCCCATCCTTTCCAGCCTTTCTGGCTGCCATTGTAGGTCTGGGCAGGTGTGGTCCCATGTCATGGAGCCAATCATCTCCAAGCTCCCATGCAGGTGCTGTAACTCTGGGGTCCTGCCCCCCAGTTACATATTGGTGGGGAAGTTACTTCCATTCCCCTGGCTCAGAGCATGGGCACAGCTATTTAACATATCAATGTAACCAGTCAAAGGTTATAGATGTGTTAAATGACCATGCCAGAGGTTAGCTGCAAGGCTGTTGCTATGCGAAACAGCTCTCAATGGACCTGCTCCATTTGTCCCTTCCCCCAACCCACACCTGGGGCAGGGGCAGTGAGGACATCTTAATATTTTCTGAACACCTTGAGTTCTGGAACCCATTCCAAATCCCTATTCAGGGTCCCCCCTCTTGGCTGCACCCTGTAACAAAACTACTTTTTAACACAGTCTTCAAAGACCAACTTCTTTAATCAGTAACAGGCAATCATTGATCTGTCAATGAGATTTTAAAATTTTACTTATAAAATCATCATTTAAAAATTTTGAAAATAATTTTCCTCTGCAGCAACGCTAAAAGACTGGTACTTGGTCCAAAAATCATCCCTAAACTGATTTTTAAAAATCTCATAATAAAGCTGATGTGCAGAAATCTAGAATCTAACTTCATTGCATTATTTGCAGGGAAAAAAATAGATTGAAGCAAACTCTTGATTTTCTAATTACGGGGTTTTCTTCTACCGACATATTTTGATTTTTATCCCTGGTTGCATAAATCCTTAAGGAGAGCACAAGGAATTTCTTAGATCTGACTCACGGAATTGTTGTGCTAATTTTAAGGGAACCCATACCAGTGGGCCATCTCCACACCCCACCCTTTTAAATTTCTTACTAGTTCTTTAACAGAATATTCAGAAGAGTAGTTGCTATGAATATTTGTTGTCTTTCCTCTTATCTTTCCAATTCCATATCCCCTTCTTCCTCAAGTTTCATTCTTACTCCTCATTAAATCATTATTTTTCCTATTTATTTAAAGATTCAGGGCATTTTCTGTCCCCTTCAGCTTGGCAATTCGTGATCCCTCCAATTTTAGAGAAAAAGATGTTTCTGCTGTAAAACCAAGCTGTCTCTTTGTCCTTGACCTAGCTCTTCCTGTTATATAAGGGATGTCATTCTCACAGATATTGTTTTACCAGTCTAGAATCTCACATCCTGCTTAACTTACACATTTATTTCCATACCCCACTCTACCTATTGGACTCTTTCTTTCTTTTCTTTTATTGCCAAACATCTTTAGTGCCCCTTTCATCTCTACCCATGTGGTTTTAAATTCAATTAATTCTTTTGTATTCTTTCTCATTCTATTGAGATTACCCTCTCAAGATCTACACATTGTCGCCTGTAATAGCCACTGATTCACTCTCAGTCTACTTGATTCTTTAATGCATTTTACTCCTTAAAATTTCTTCTCCTTCACTTCTGGGAAAGTACATTCCATTGCTTTGAACTACTCATATTATTCTTCTCTTCCTATCTCCTAAATGCTCAGTCCTTTTCAATATTCCTTTTCAGTTCTCTGTTGTTCTCTTTACTAAACCCCATTCCATAGAGATCTCATTTCCCCCAGGCCTACAACTGTCCCTTCTGTGTGAAAAATCATAAAATAGGAATGGTTTTCTGTTTTCAAACAGTTTTACCTCACATAATTATATTTAATCTTTAATAAGAACTTGTGAGGTAGATATAATTATACTCACTTTATAGACTCTTAAATTCATATTTTTCAGCCTCCAGCTATCTGGCTACTTGTCAAAAGTCTACTAGATGTGTATTGTAGGCATTCAATATAGTACAGCAACACCCAAAATTAAATCTGCAATTGATTTTATGTCCTGCCAGTGTTCTTTTCTGATTTCCAAGGGGGGTTAATAATACAACTATTAGCCAACTATGTAGTTCACAATCTTTGTATTAAGTTTGATTTCAGACAGAAGAGGCTTCCAATGGGATTAAATTGGGTCATTATTTCTTGATGGCTACTATGATCTGTTTCTGTCCACAGCATTTCTGACATCAAAAGTGTGAGTTTCCCACACCAAGAAATTACCAGTTTTCTGTGGACACCGACTGGTGTCCTACAATTTAATCTACTTCCTATATTAACTACCCAGTGTTGAAACAGACCTCTCAGTTTAAGGGCTCACTCCCATGTCACTGCGTCTCACTTTAGGTACCAATCACATGTAGTGGGTCCCCGGGTTACCTACCCTTTTAGGCAATTTGGCTATAAAGCAGAAGTTCCCAAGATCCCCTTCTCAGGTTGCTATAATGGCTCACAAACTTCAGGGAAACACTTTACTTACTATTAGGGATATTACATACATACGGGTATTATAAAGAGTACAAATGAGCAGCCAGATGAAGAGGCACATAGGGCAAGGTCTGAAAGGGTCCTCAGCACAGAAGCTTCTGTCCTTGTGAAGTCTAGGGTGCACCACCCTCTTGGCACATTGTTGCATTCACTGAGCTGGAAGCCTTCCAAACCTTTTTGTTTAGGGTTTTTGTGAAGGTCCCACTACGTAGGCATGATTGATTAAACCACTGACCATTGGTGACTAACTCAACCTCTAGCACCTCACTCCTGCTGAGAGGTTAGGTAATGAAGAGGGGCTTAAAGCTTAACCCTTCAATCATGTAGTATATGGTTCCTCTGGCAAACAACACCCATCCTGAAGCTACCTGGGGGCCCATCAAGAATCACCTTCTTAACATAAACTCATATATTGTTGAAAGGGGCTTTTTATAATAAAAGACACTCCTTTCACCCCTATCACTCAGAAAATTCAAGGGTTTTACAAGCTCTGTGCGAAGAATAGGGATGAAGACTAAATGTACATGCTTCTTATTCTATCACAATATCACAGCCACCCTCTCCATTACCTGTCAACTCATCCCTTACATGGCCATTCAACTGTTCACTCCTTCACAGATTCTTTGCCTGATCCCAATGTTTTTGGGAATTTTCCCACAGCTCCCTGTTCCTGCAGCTTGTATTTGCCCTCCTGATACTGCTGACTGGAGCTGGGCTCAGAGCTCAGATGCTTTGGTCTGGCAGGCCTGTGCTCTCATCTTCCTGTTGCCACTTACAAGGTGAATAACTTGTTATAAGTCACATTCCTTTCTGAAGCTTTTTCATTTTTCAGTGGTAAACAATGTCAAAAATAATAATATTTAATTTGTGGAAAGCTTCAAAAGAGTAAATGAGATCATAATGCGAGTAGCTGGGACATAGTAAGTGTTTGAAAATGACTGGCTAACTCACCTCCTAAAGCATAATGTTGGGAAAAGTACACAGAACCTGGAGTTTGAAGACTCACTGCCCAGTTTTGGGTTTTGGCTTTGCAGGACTGCGACCCGGTCATGACACCCAAATTCTTAGTACTTATTATCTCTTCTATAGAGTGGGAGGAATTAGAATTCAAAAGTGCATTTGTGGGATGAGAACTACTTTTGTAAAAGATGTTCATAGACTGTAAGATTCTTGGTAAAATGTAAACAATGATTACAATCAAGCACTTGAGCAAAGGAATCAAATTTTTACATCTTTGCATTTTTTATTAGATGAACAATCCTAAATCACACAAATTACAAACATGAATAACGGTGGCTTATATATAAAAAGCATCTGAGTATTGGTTGATTGAATTTACCCTTCTATCAATTCTCCATTTCTCATATATAGACACTTTCCAAATCCTTTTGACTAAAAACAAAAACACAGACAAAATCCCAAATATTTTACTTTATTGTTCCCCCCTGAACCTAAAGCTACTCTCCTAATTAGGTTCCAATTTTCTTTGAAAGCAGCTATAAATACCATCTACTTGACTGACCTGCCTTCAGATTTTAGTTCTATTAATCCATGTATTACAATGATGTAGAATAATCCTCCTTAAACGCTCATCTGAACATACCATTCCCTTGTTCAGAACCTTCAACGACTTGCATTTTCCTAGCATAACAAAGCTAAACTTCTTCCTTGAATTTTAAAATCCTCCATCTGTTTCTACTCTTCATAGGCAATATTATTTTTCATTATTTCTTAACAAGCTTCCTCTGCCCTACTGAGAAAGGTATATTTTCTGTCTTGTAAAGTGGGCCCCAAAGATAAAAATTTGCATAAAATATTCAGTAGCATGTTCTTTATTTTCCTCTCACCTTTTATACTTTTACACATTCTGTTTAAGTCTTCTGGAATGTTTTCTTTTCACCTGTCACCTTGCACAAATCTACCAAAACTCCATGACCTATACATTTTTCTTCCAGTTTTCATTAACTCCCCCCATCATATCATCTTTTAGCACAGTCTAAATGATGATTTAGTCACATAGTATAAGATTCAGAAGGTACCATGGGACATATCTGTCTCTGTCCCTCAGCAGGGAGTGGTCAGAGGAAAGAGCAGTGGTCTTTGATGTGATTCTGAACATACATGCAGACTCTCCAAAAGGTACTTGGACTCATAGGTGAAGGGAACAAATTTCTACATCGTTATCATCCATATGTACTCCAAGTATGCTTTTCTCATTTTTATTTTCACAATTGCCTTTTTCTTTTTTTATGAAAAAGCCAGAGACCTCATTCAGGCATCCTGAATAACTCCATCAGTGAATTGTACCAGTGTGTAAAAACCACCAGGGTGCCCAGCAAAGAACAGTGGGAAATATTGATGTTGGTGTTGAGAAATGAATGCCTAATGACTGGGTAACAAATCCTCTTCCTCTTACAGATCAGGGGATTTCTTCTTCATGAAACTAAATAAAATTTTAGGAGAACTTAATACAATTTCCATTGATTAATCATTAAAAATAATTTTAAAAGAAACATTAGGTAATTTTTACCATATAACTAATAATGAGTTCAAATAATTGAATAATATTGTTATGTCAAAACTCCTTCTAGGACCAGTTATTAATTTATATGAATAAGCTTTCTACCACTTATATCTATGAAAATAAAAATAGGAATATTTGAGCAATAATAACATTTATCAATGAATATATGAATTAATAAGAATAAATGGAAAAACCAGAAAAGCTTCAGTACCATCTGTGTCATTAAGAAGTGCACTTTCAATTAAATTTTATATTTTATGACTGATAATTATCAAAGTTTTTGATTTAAAAAAAGAAATTTAAAAAGAGTTTATTCAGATTATTTGCAAACTGGGATAAAGTTTTTGATTTTTGTTGTTTAAATCAACTGGCAACAAGTAACTATAATAATTCAATAAAAAATAATTCAACACAAAAATTTATAGTCTAAAATATTAAACATTAAACTTACAGGCATAGTTTTTTGCAGAAAATATTAAAGGACAATAAATAAAAAAATGCTGAAGCATAAAAATATGTATCACCTTGGTATAAAGTTTTATGGGGTCAAGTGAAACATAAAAAGGAAAAAAGAAATAATGTAAATTTTATACTTATAAAAGCTTTTTAGAAAAATGGACTGTGGTGGGTGTCAAATCATTCTGGCATTGAAATTTCACTAGATATATTTTTAAATTATAGAGTTATTTTCTTTATAAATCATATATTTATAATATTCAGAAAACTATATTTTTGCTACTTAAATTTATAAAAGAAAATTTTAATTTGCAACCTAACATTTCTTTACAGATATCAAATCATTATATTGTACTATTGAAAAAATAACAATATGATGTGTAAATGATATTTCAATCAAGTACATTTCTATGGAAATACATAAATACAGTTCTTGAACACATTTTTTCTAGGGAGAAGACCCACCTATGAAATTTGTGCTGCTGAGCTCTGGAAAGACTTTCTTCATTCACAAAGTAAGTTAATTTTGCAATTGAAAAAAACCTTAACAATTGCCTGATTTTTATACCATACAGGTTAAGAGCACAGACTTTGAATTTGAACCCTTGATTGGCCACTTGGTTTCTGTATAATATGGACAAGTAGCATACAGATTTATGCCTCAGTTTCTTCATCTGGAAAGTAGGTAAAATTATGGAACCTATCTAAAACATTGTTACAAAAATCTCTATAAACCCAAAGGACATGGGGAAATAGGGCCCTAGTTGGGTAGCTCAGTTTGCTGTCTGGTACGCAAAGGTTACGGGGTTTGATCACAAGTCAGGGCATATGCAAGAATCAACCAATGAATGCATAACTAAGTGGAACAACGAATCAATGTTTCTCTATCTCTCTTCCTTTCTTTCTCTAAAAATCAATCAAGCGATTGTCAATCAATAAATAAATAAACCCAAAGGGCTTGGTAAAACAGTTTAAAGCACCCCAACAAATACAAAATTTCTTCAAAGTTTCACATTTAATCTCTATAATGAAGCATCGCCAAATTCAATTTCATAACATGTGTATTTTACTATAAAATTATGGTTTCAAATATGGAATAAAGGGAATCATTTCTCCAAATCTTTATCAAATTGATTCTCCATCTCCAAAAAGATGTGTTCTGTTAATACCATCACTTTGCACGCTTCCTTGCACACCACCTCCCATAGCATAGTATTTACTACTTAACTCTCATGTGCATCTGGGTTTGGAGGGTATATGTGTATTTGAACAGGCCATCATTTTGTACTATCGTTTGGCAAGAAGAAATCACCTTCCCAACATTGCTAAGGAGCCTGTTCTGCTTACTTTTAGGAGGTGTGTGTAAAGGAAGGCAAAACCTGTGCATAATCCTTCTTAGGATTCTGTTCACTCTCAAAAGCTGAATTTCAAAGAAGCCACTTCAGTGTCTTATGGAAGACATTTTATTGCGCAGCTTTTAAAAGAAATGAAAGTTCCCAGAGAGGGCTAATGCTCTGCTAGAATGAACATCAGTAGGCAGGTAAATCAGTCATACAAAATGAAATTATATATGCACCTATTAAAGATTACCTTCGTGCTAAATAAATGGAAAAAATTATGAGATGTATTGCTTGTAATTGAAAGTCCTTGACTGAGGAGTATAATGGCAAAAGAAACTCTAGGCAACTTGTTTGAATGAATTTTTTTTACAAATATATTGAAAATACAGATTTAAAAATGAGTATTTTATTTTCTTCCAAATGTTTGAAATAAAAAAAATAAAAGGAATAAAATAAATCATTAAGTCATAAGTCATCTTAGGGGGTAAGATCTTTTTTTGTTGTTATTAATGTTAAGTGTAACCAAGCAAACCGAGGCTGGGCCATATGGCACCTTGACACATGACCCAACAATTAGTGTTGAAAGAAACAGGTGTTACAAACAGGGTTCTAATCTTGTGGTTGCTGACAGCACTTCTGCTCAGAGCTCTCCTCTCCTGTGAGAACCAGCACTTCCCTTGCTCCTCAAAAGGCTACAAACCAACACCATGCCCAGAAGTTCCCTATTTCCTTATCCGTCCTTAACCCACCAGCACAAACCGGTCTCCATCCCCTCTGGAGGGTGTTCTTGTAGGTTTCAGAGTCACCATCGTCTCGCAGCACCTCTCTCCTTCAGGATCTGGGGTACACTGTCCTCAGCCTCCATGCAGTGGTTCAGGAAAACATGTGCCATGTTACACTGGGTCATGGTGGGGTCCAGGGAGGCACAGTTCCAAGAGAGTGACTTCTCTGTGTGTCCTTCAGAGAGGCTGAAGTGTGCAACTCAGGAGTTTTAGTTACAGGTCAGCTCGAAGCATCTCCCACGAATCGATGCTTGGTTAGGCAGGTCCCCACAGCTCTACCAGCTCTGCCATTGTCTTCTCTAGTCTGACCTTCTTCTCCTCCAGACCTCATGGTGCACTCTCCTGTCTCTCTCACTCACTCTGGACCTCCTCTCTCTGGGGTGGGCTCTCCCCTACATCCTTTCAGCCCACCCTCATTTAAATGCTCTGCCTAGAATTTATGTGGCCTCATATGCAGCCCCTTCTATGGTGTGTTAGTGTCAGCCATTTTTGTCAGTTCCTCAGTATCTTTTACCTTCTTTCTGCTCCGTCTTTAGTTAGGGAAAGAGTTACCAATGACACAGGGACATCCGGGGTGGGCACCTGCCTCCCCTGGCTATGTCAGGAGTCACTATACACTCTTAAAGTCAGCACACTTTTTTCCCTGGGCGGCATTCCTCCCCTTCTCTTCAGGAAAGGCACAGCTATTAACTTGTCATTGTTATGCAAAGTATCTTAAATCCAATATCCTCCACTTCCCCCTCCTCCCAACCAAGGGTGGTAGGGAACACATTCTGCTATTTTCAGGGGACCCCTGCTCTATAGTCCATTATATAAATACAATTTGTTCAAAGCAGTATTTTAAATAATTTAGCATGTGTGATCTAAATAATTTACAGTTATAAGTTAGATAACAGATGTTTACTAGGAACCATTTATGTGAAACAAAAAAAGGGATATTTTTCTTGGTAAAGGTGAAGGATAAAATCAGAGGATATAAGAGTAAAATAAAAGGGAAATCTACTTTGAACAAAATTCGGGGATTTCAGTAAGGCTTGGAGGTTTTAAATGACTGGTAGAAATTATTTACAAGTAGAACTGGCACTTAAGATCCTAGCTGTGAAGGTCTCACCAAGAAAAAGGCTCACTTTTTATGGGTTCATTAGAACAAAGCAAGAAAATGAATCTGCATCCTAAAAACTAAATATGTTGTATTGGAATGGGTGATATGCCAGCAATCACTGTTAATAGCTGAAATTCTGTTATCCATTTCAGTTCTACCTCTCCTATTCAATTGGCAAAGTCATCAGCATATTCAATTTGCCTTTGTATTCCTTATCTCTCCCATTGTTCTGTGGTCTTCATGCCAAATCCATGGCAGAGCTGTCCTTGGAACACACTTTGCCTAGGCCACTCTTCTGTCACTTCGGCACCTGAAACACAAAGGGGAGCATTAAATGTCTGGTTTCTGCTTAGCTCTGTGCTGGTGCCAAGCCAGCTCCAGTCAAGGGCTTTAGGAAATAAAAGCAATAAAACATAATATGAAAGAACTTCAGGGTTTTTCTCCATACTGTGTTTTTTTTTTTCCTCCAAGAAGAATTTCCCATCACATATAAGGTTTCCCTTTCCCAGCATGTCTTCTTTTTGCCAAAGCCTCCTCTTGTTGAATGACAATGGGTTCAAATGATGCAGTAAGTCACTTCTGACCTCTCATTTCATTTCATTTTGTCACAAATGACAGGTGTTTCAGCTGAACTATTTCCCTTTTCTTGCAGGACTGGTGACCTTGAGCTTGTTGAAGGTGAGTTTTTCTATGCAAAATCTAGTAAAGAAGTAAATGATTATCTCAAGAGTTTCTTACTAAATACTTCACACAAGTCTAATGTTGTAGTTTAAGTATAATTTGTCATCTTCAATGCAATGTGAAGTTAATGTTTAGGCTTTATTTTTCCCCTGGCTAGTTTTTGCTTTGCTCATTCAAGCAGATCTCGTGCCTTTTCTTCTTTATTCTTTTTTGATTTGTTCACTTGCTGTGAGTGAAAGGGGGTTTATATAGAAGGAACTGTGTTGTCATTGGAAAGACTTTCTTAAGTATTTTAATAATATCTTAACTAATAGTGATTTATGTGTCTACAGACAATTAGGGTAAATTAATTAGGTATTTTGACTTGTTTTATGACGCATGCTACTGAATCCCCACTACAGTTTAGGAGCTCTGTTGTTTTACATGGGTTTGCTTTCTAAAGGCCAACACTAGGGGTCACCCTTCCTTATTTTAAAGTTTCAGCCATCACCCGGAACCCATTCACTGACAGTCCATTAATCTTAGAAGTAAGCAATTTTGCAAAGGAGCGCAAAAAGACTTTTGACTCTAAGAGTGCTAGCAATTTTGCCTTTTTGTCCTTGCCTTGTTGTAACACGTTTATGAATGACGGAATGCCATTGAGCTTTTTTGGGCAAAAAATATTTTGAGAACAAAAATTAACTTGGTTTGAAGCAGGACTCTTTAGACAATAAGCACTTTAGAATACAATATTTAGTGTAATACTTGAAACCCTTACGTTTAAAAATGAATTTTTCATGCGATAATTTAATTATATATATGATAACATTTTTTTGCCTAATAAAATAGTACAAATAGATACCATGAAATGGGATGAGTTAGATAATTAATGATTGTGCATATCCTAACTATGGGTTCATAAAACTTATCCGAGATGAAATTATGGATAAAAGCACCTGCCGAGTTATATATAAGGTTGTTTGTTCATGTTTTCTTTGGGGCATGTGCATGTGTGTGTATCTCATAAAAGAATATTTTCATTTAAAATAATGCACAAAATTTGGCTCTTACCAGTTTGGCTCAGTTGGTTTGGTAAAGTGAAAGGTCAAAGCTTTGATTCCTGGTTAGGGCACATGAGTGGGTCAGGGCACATATGAGAGGCAAACGATCCATATTTCTCTCTCACATTGATGTTTCTCCCCTCTCTTTCTCCCTCCCTTCCCCTCTGTCTAAAAATAAATAAGTAAAATCTTTAAAAATTTGTAGGATAGGAATCATTAGTTCATTGATTTGCTACATAGTTCAATTTTGAAGATAGGTCTTATAGTTTTATTAGGACACTTGTCTTTCTTGGTCCCTATCTCTTTTCAGTTGGAATATTTTTAAAATAATGTGGTTCTAAAAAAGATCACCCAGAATCCCAAAGAGAGCTCTTTCTTTCAATAATTCTGATCAATAATTTCACATTCTTTTCCTTTTCTTTTCCAAACTCTTACCTCTGCCTCTTCCTTTATACATTTTTTTTTCTGTTTTTGAATGGATTTTCATTGATCTTTCATTTTAGGCATCTGGATAATGAAGGCAATGCTTTCAGTTACTGAATGTTTATTCTATGCGAGGCATTAAGTCTTCAATCATCTTCATTTTATAGACAAAGAAACTGGGCACAGTGGCTTAAGTAGAGTGCCAGAGGTAGGATCTAAATGGAGGCTGCCTGACTACAGGAAGCACAGGTAGGCTCAGCAGAGATTGCCAGCTGACCATCACTGTAAATCAGTTACACGTGTAGAAACACTTAAGCGCACGTATTTAAATATCAGGTGGCAAGTGTATGATTTTCTGTAGCCCTCTGAAGATAATGATGCATTTGATTCTAACAGTGGCTTTTTGGACCCAGTAGTGAAATCGGTAGGGCAGCTATTTAGGTACAGTGAGGATCACACAGCACTCGAAATTGTTCCCAAAAAGGGAGCCATGTCAACTTGGAGGGAAGAATTTCATTCAAATGGGTAAGCAAGGCAGCAGTCTCCATGGCAATACCCAGGTGAAGCGCTCCTGTCACTGCTTACTCGTAGTGACGGTCCAGCGTGCTGGAGAGGACGACAGGCAGTGCCTAAACGGGAAGTCAACTGCATTTAGTGGGTTCTTCAGTAAATTTTTCCCCTGTGTGTAGGTTTCTCCACACTGAGAGGAAGAACACATTTCTCCTTCTTCTGTGTTCCTATAACAAATTGCATGTATATTTTACTGTAATTTTCTCATTACCTCATAGTTTTCTTTTTAGTTTCCTGTTTCCACACCTAACCTACAAACTCACCGCAGGTGAGACAATGTCATATTCTTTCTAGCATGCCCAATGTGTATCACAAGGTCACTCATATGAGAACCTGAAAAAGTAGTTGTGAAGAAAGGAGCTCTCAGTTTTTAAAGTACTGTGTTTTGCTGTGTATGACATATGCATTTTTTCCCGAATTTTTGAGGCAAAAGTAAAGATGTGTGTTATATGTGCATATGATGATTACATACCACGGGTATAATAATCCCAGTATGACACATGCAAAAACGTGGGTTCAAATAATATACAGAAAAATATGGTGCTTATTTTGCAATATGAGAATAGAATATTGCTTAACACTACTTAAGATAGAGATTGAGGCTGAGGTGTGCAAGGATCATTTGCTAGAAACTGCAGCAGGTTATAGGTGATTGATTATACAAGAGGAAAAAAGAGAGAGCAAGGCCAAAATGAGTTTCTGAAAAGTGGAGGGGTTTGCCATATTTATGGACCAAGGTAGCTGTTCTGTGTCAGTTTTTACACAGTGGACAGGATACTGTACTTCTAAAGTTAAAAGACTATTTTGCAAGATTTTGTTTGGTATAGGCAATTAAATTTTCCTCACTTCATTTTCAGAGTTGACTGAAACTCAATTTGGGGACTGAGGAAGCATCCTCTTGCAATCTAGAAGTCCACTGAAGCATCCCCGTCACTTTTTTTTTTAGATTAGACCTCTCACTAGGACTGCCGAGTCCACGGAGAGCAATTGTACACCCACCCCTCTGTTGACTTTACTGTCCTCTCAAACCACCCCATCCCTGTCTCCTCTTTTCCCTGAGTAAATCCTTCTCCCTGTCTGTGCAGCTTTGGCCAGAGCTGGTGGACAGAAAGGGAGAATCGAGCAGGAAAGTTCTATTTATTTGATTGAGGCTTTCCTGAGCTGGCATTCAGCTTCCCTGGACTTGAAGATGTTGCAAACTACCTTTTCTCAAAAGACACTTTAGTGGGTTCCTCACAGACTCCCTCCTTCTACCTTACATTGCTGAGGTTCTCACACCTGTGGTTTTCTTGTAAGGGAGAGTTCTTTTCTCATCCTCATATTCAGACAGACATTGCTCTTTCTGAGTGATTTTTTTCAAAGGCCCTCACTTTGGTTTTGACATGAAAACAAAAGAAATCCTAATTCCCTTTACCTTCCCTGGTAAAGGACTAAGAGCCTTCCCTGGTTAGGGGAGAAATGCAGCACAGTCCCCTTGCAAAAACTCTTGACTAAATTACTCCCACCCTTTAATGAACCCAGTGCGAGTGGGAATTGAAGACCCACCAGACCAGCGCCTCTCTCTGTTTTCTGCAAATCCCATGGATGGTCTTGCAGCTGACTTTGATACATGGTGTTAGGGCTTTCGTGGAAAATTGAGATTAAAACAGTTCCCTGTTAATCAAGTTATGACTTGTGCCAATATGTTGAAAAAAACCAACAAAACTAAAATTAAATTTAGTTTTAATTAAAACTAAATTTACCCACTATTACCCAGTGTCACCACTCCAGGAAATGGCAGAATCTACTTTTTTGTTATTGTGGTAATATATATATAACATAACATTTACCATGTTAACTATTTTTAAGTGTGAAATTCAGTGGCATCAAGTACATTCACATTGCTGTGCATTAAATATAGTTGTAAACCGAGGCCTTTCTATTTCCAGGCTACGTACACATTTTGTGATTTGCGTAATTGTCATTCCATCTGTGGGCAGTCTGAGCTTCATGAGAGGTTCACCAAGCTCTTCAAATACCTTCTTTCTCCAATCATTCTCTGAAATCCATGTATCTCCTCTACATCTAATAGGTTTCCTTGCATAAATATCTCACTTGTAAGTTCTATTCAAAATAATGTTTAAAAACTATCTTTTCTCAAGGACCAATTTTTCTCTTCCACCCAGTCTTTCTCATTCCTACTGGGGATTTCCTCATGCTTCTCTCAGCTCCTAAGATAATGGAAAAACAAACGTCGATCTGTCTTTAATAGTAAACCCAGGTACTATGAACTTGTCAACTCCAATACCCAAATACCATCCTGCCTGAAAGTTGAACCATATCTATCCTATTTTATAATTAAAGCAGTTCAGATATTGATTTTGTTTCTTGCCTTGGTCTAGGATGTATCTCACTCACTAATTTAAACAATATTTATAAATATAAAAGTAAGAAATCAACCATAAAGAAAGATAGATAAATTTACTACATAAATTTAAAATGTTATTTCACAAAACAATGTACAAAAAGATAAAATCCAAGTGACAAACTGGATTTTTTTTTCATGATATCTGTATGTCAGGACTGGTTTGACGACATTCAATGCTTTTGTTAGTTTACTAGTATTTCTTGTTTTTGATGTGGCCTCACACTATTCCTTTCTCTTTGAAGAGCTGCTTGTCCCCCACTTTGACAGTGTGCTTCTCTTGGTGCTTTTGGTCTCTGAATCCCCTGGGCAGAGGGGTGGGCTCTTGACCCAGGCCTGCCCTGAGTCAGAACACTCTCTTCTTAGCCACAAGAAGGCTCTGTGGGTCCTCTCAGACCCAAAGGCAGGACAATGGGGGCTGTGGGGCTGAGTGTGAGTTGAGGAGAAGTGTAGGTCACAGAAGCCTGTTCTTTGCTCTGAGATTATCAGTTGGAGGATCATGTAAATCTGGAATGGCCAACGACAATACTTTTCCTCCTATTTTTTCATCCTACAAAGAAAACAGAAGTAAAAGAGAACGAGGACAGTAATGTGAAAGAATTGGAGACAAGAAATACATTCCACTGAGGTGACATTGTTTGAATGCTAGAATTTAGTCATCTTTGCAATACATGTCCTTAGAAGTTTTCCCCTGTATAATACTTTCAGTTGTCTTTCTGTCATCAAAAAACCTGAAGGATCCTTACTAACAAAACTCTTATTATATGAATATTACTTTCAATCAATAAGAAGGATTTGAACAGCTTGAGAAATGGGCAAAATTATGAAGAAGAAATTAGAAAAATAAAAAAAACATAAAAAATTAGGTCTTTGTTTCATCCTTGCCATAACAACAAAAGATTGAGATAGATTAAAGATTTAAGTATAGGGAAAATGATCAAGAAGAAAATATAGACATATATATATATTTTCTAATATTCAAGTAGCAAAGACCATTCTTATCATGAAAGGATCATAGGAACCATAAGGAATAGTCAAATTTAATGACATGCAAATATAAACAAAACTAATCATAGACAATACTGTAGGATAAAATTTTTAATGCTTGAAGACATTAGTACACAATTAAAAAAAAAACAGTACAATAAATGGGAGAAAAAGACAATAGACAATTGCTAGAATAATATTAATGGCCATAAATAAATAAATAATGTTTAGCTGCAAAATAATTAAATGGAAAAAAATAGCCTCTTTTTTGGTCTTCACACTGGTAATGGTCAGAAGATATAATAACATCTAGTATGACATCTATAAACCAGAACTTTTTAATACACTATTGGTTAATAGGTAAAAAAATGAGGATTGGGCAAAATATTTTCATGCATTCATTAAAAAATATTTATTGAGCACCTTCAATATGCCAGTGATTGTTCTAGTTGCTGGGGTTAGAGCAGTGAGCATAGACAAAAAACCTCTGACCTCACAGAATTTTATTCTGTCAAAATTAATGTGTAAACCCTTTGACCCAATAATTGCATTTAGATACATTTATTTTAAAAAATGTTTGCGCAAAGTGCATGGAGGTTTGTGTAAAACAATATTCATAATAGCACTATTAGTCATGTGAAAAATTAGAAACAAGCTAAAATTTCATAATAGGATTGGTTAAATAGATTTGGTATTCATTGTATAAAACTTTCCTGTAGCTATTAAAAATAATGAGAGAGGTTTAAGTCTATGTGTTGAGGCATAAAATATACTTGTTTATGCATATATATACATTTGCATAGGAGAAATTCTGGAATTATAGATATAAAAATGGTTTCATCTGGAAGTGAAAATGTGGATCTGTCCTTTCTTAGTGTATTTTAAATTGGTGTGAATGTGTTTTCTATAGGGTATGTTTTATTTGTATAATCATAATTTTTAAAATGAAGTATTTAAAAAAATATACAACCTTATTAGTTACTAAGGAAATCCAAATTAAAATAACATGAGATACCATTGTTTTCTTTCAAATTAGTTAAAAATCAGTGTTAGCAAAGGTGTGGAGAAATTGACACTCTAATATATGGATCTTCTATATACACTATCTTTTCTAGAAAGCAGGCAATACTTAGGCAAAGTCAGCTGTCAGGCTAGCTCATGGTTTTAGGCAATACTGCCCCCCAGTGGTCACCATTCTCTGGTCATACACTGCAACTTCCAAGCAACTAGGAAAAGACTAGGAAGTAGCTCATAGATGCTCATCTAGGAGTCTAGGTAGAGAGTCCGTGCATGGGCTTGCCTAATGGTTCAATAGACATTGGTCTGCCTACACTTAATCCTGCCTTTATTGTCGGAGAAAAAGGCCAGTGATATGAAAGGAGAGAACTATCTTCAGGGACCCAACACTGTGATAGAGCTAGGTCCTGAGAAGGGGGAAGCTTCCTTGTTGGCTAAATGAGAAAAAGAACCAGTATTCAGAGGTCAAGCAGAGAGCAATACCTGGCTTGGTGTGGGCAGCAGAGAGACTGTGGAACAGTGGGAGTCCTGTAAGATTAGAGCACCACCACCAGGGAGATTATAGAACTGTCCATATCTTCCCCTGCTCTTCTAGCCCAGCAATGACAGGAGAGTAAGGCAGAAAAGACACAAAACTCCCTCATAATTTGTGTTATCACCCTACATTAGACACATTGGCATTGCCAGTAGGAGACCAGTGGAAAAATTGCACTTATCAAGGACCAAAATGTGTATCCATTCGCTTAAAAACTCCACTCCTGGGGATTTGCCTTAAGAAAACATACTTGGCATTCTCAAATATTTATGCACAAAAATGGTTATTACAAACAGTAGAAATAATCTGAGGTCCAATAATAAGGGATTGTGGAAATATACTTATGATATTATCATGTGGTTGAATACTGTGTAGCTTTAGGAATCATCTTAAAGAATACTTACTATAGGGAGAATGTTAAAATATTTTTATTAAGTGAAAACAGGGTTGCAAAATAATATATAACCAATTTTACAAGAAATCTAAAAAGGGTGTATATAATCATATGATTGAAAGGGTATATGTACCAAAATGTTAATAGTGGTTACCTTGGATAGGTAAGGTTATTTTATGATTGATGTTTTCTACTTTCCGTTTTGGATCATTTTCAAAATTTTAATTGAACACATACATGGTCTGTCTGGAAAAAGTCCTGCCATTATTAATATAATGAGAATGGTTTGCATGACATCCGTGTAACCTGGCAGCCAAGGAGAGTGGATTGGACTGTGTGTGAACAATGACAACTTCACTGTACTAGTCAGTGAGGACGGTGGGCACTGTTGAGTGAGCACGTGTACTGTGTGGCCATTGCATTCAAAGTGACTAAGTGAGCAGAACAACAAATCTGCATCAATTTTTGCGTTAAGCTTGAACATTTCTCCGTGGAAACTATTTGGGTGATTCAGAAGGCCACAGCTATTGGCAACTGGAGATTGGCAGCAGCATCATGACAACATGCCCACTCATGCATAACATATTATGTAGAGCTTTTTGGGGAAACATCCAATCACCCAGGTGACTCAGCCCCCCTACAGCCCAGATTTGGAGCCCTGAAACTTCTGGCTTTTCCCAAAAGTAAAATCACCTTTGAAAAGGAAGAGATTTCAGACCTTCAGTGAGATTCAGGAAAATATGATGGGGAAGCTGATGGTGACTGGGAGAAGTGCGTGAGGTCCCACGGGGCCTACTTTCAAGGAGACTGAGGAGTCTTTGTCCTATGTACAATGTTTCTTGTCTCGTCTTCAATAAATGTCTCTATTTTTCTTATTACATGACTGGATACCTTCTGGACAGACCTAGTATTACTTTTATAGTTAGAAATATTTAATATAGGAAAGTATACCCTGTTGAATTGTAGGTGTAATTCAACTTCTTCTTTACAAGCAACTGTTCTCATTATAGTTCTTTTTCTAAAGATTTTATTTATTTATTTTTAGAGAGAAGGGAAGGGATGGAGAAAGAGAGGAAGAGAAACATCACTGTGTGGTTATCTCTCACGTGGCTCCTACTGGGGACCTGACCCGCAACCCAGGCATGTGCCCTGAGTGGGAATCAAACCAGTGCCCTTTTGGTTCATATCCAGTGCTCAGTCCACTGAGCTAAACCAGCCAGGGCTCATAATAGTTCTTTATTAGCTTAATTTTAGAGTCAGTGATTTTAGATAGCCTAATATGTATCTTTTAGGTTGGTCTCCTATTATTTAATCACAAATATTCTGATATATATTGCATGATTTTTAAAAATTTGGTTTTTATTTTTTAACTAAGAAGCATGGCATGTGTAGGTTGGACAAATACCCTCTTCTATAAAATAGAGCTAATACTACTGTCTATCCCATTGGCTATTTGAGTTGTAAATGAAATTGATTTGTGGAAAAGACCTGGCTCATAGTGAATACTCTGCGATTATTACTTACCATCATTAGCACAGCAAGAAACAATAATAGACACGATATCCTATATTCTACATGATATTCTGATATTGTGTCCATTATACTATTGTCTCTTCCTTTGCTTTCAGTGTTTAGCTCTGGGCATGTATGCAAAGAGCTGCAGATAGTTACACACCTAGTGGGCCTCCAAGTGGTAGGGTAGATATGAATGAATAGGTCCACCATTCAGCCATTATTACCCCCATCTTTCTGAGAAAATCATTTTAAATTTTCAACAATAAGACAGATGAATCTGCTACCAAATGTGTATGTATATAATGCTTAGGTTTTCATTTGACTTTATTTTAATGGGTAGTTGAAGGAAAGTGCTAGCATCGTGGCAAACTATTCTAAGGTCTGTTGATTATTGTTCTTTTATAAGCTTGCCTTTTGGTATATCAAACTTTGCTCATTCATCAACTGAGTTAACAAAGTGAAAGCAATTTTGAATGACTCTACATTCCACGCAGATTCACACATTGGTGAAGAGGTGAATTAAGGACGAGATGAGCCAGTACAAAAGGCACAGCTAACTACTTCAGTAAATGTTCTTCAAACCATACTAATAGCCAGAAAATTCAGAGGAAGGCTGAATTTCAACCATTAATAATTTTATATTATTTCAATATTGCAATATTTCTAAATAAATATCAGAGCAAATTCTTATTAATTCCTTTATGGCATCTAACTACACAGAAATTAGTGGAAAATAAAAAGAATGTCTAATGACATTATTTTGTTTTATTTTGTTTTTTTGATGAATAAATTGACATTCACAATCTTGGTTTGAAGCTTATTTTTGCATTTATGTTTTGCAATTCCTCTCCATCAATAAAAATTATCGACTGGCAATCCAGATTTATCACAGAAGTACAAACGTGCAAAGTTAAATGGATTTATTAAAATGCAAAACCTATACCCCTATGTAATTATTAGTGTATTAAGTCATAGGTAGAAACGCATAATTCAATGGAATAAATTACTAATTCTGAATATTTTGTTATGGGAATTAGAATGACCAACTTTCAAGGGTATAAATTATTAAAAGAAATAATTATTAAGTGTTCTTTGCTTTTATTATGTTTATGGTGCCAGGATATAATAATAAACAATATTTAAAGAATTAAAATTAGCAAGCTGAATTTAAATTTGTTTATACTAAGAATTTAAGACTTTTACCTCTCATTATTTCTGATCTAGAAATAAAATCAGGAAGTACAGGGAAATCTAGTCCTGACTTGTGAACTTCAAGGTCGCTGGGCTATGCAAGCAGGATTAGCTCCTATTTCAAAGCCATGTATTAAAACTTTACTGATTTATTAATTCACATTTAGGCTGCCGACTGGAACTAATATAATTATCTTTCTGGAAATTTCACTTGGTCTAATTTATTTTAGATTTTGATTTACAAAATTATACTTGGAATTTAAGAAAATAAAAACTAATTACTCTCAATCATATTATACAGGTTTGTTGTTGGGGAGGAACAAACTTTTCTCTACCCTCAGGTTTCTTCTGGCTTGTCTAATAATCAAATAGACATGATGCAGATTAGAAAGAGAAAATAGCTGAATTTAATACATGTATATGTATGTGAATCCTGCATGCATGAGAGCATCGGAGACCCCACATGCACAAAATGTTCAGGGACAGAAAGGGGGATTGAGGTGTATATAACCTGAGCTAGGGGTGAGGTAATGCACCCTGGGGCCTCAGTACGTCACTACAGGAAGCACACTTGTTCAATTACTAGTTTGCCTTGACATATAGATAAGTGAAAAGTCACTTCTGGTGGTAACTCCTATCCAGACTCCCAGTTCAAATTCTCCTAGATAGTTAAGGTAGTGGGTGGGAGGCAGAGGTTTCTCTTGAGCCTGAAGCAAAAATTTCCTTTAGCTCAAGC
Source organism: Tonatia bakeri (assembly GCA_004024845.1). Lineage (NCBI taxonomy): Eukaryota > Metazoa > Chordata > Mammalia > Chiroptera > Phyllostomidae > Tonatia > Tonatia bakeri. The sequence goes on from PVIA01004267.1 coordinate 101,390, forward strand.
CAATCTGCACATCACAGAGGCGTATCTTTGGGTGAGTGCTTCTGTACCCCACACTACTATTTCCCAAAACATGGCAGGTGAGATACCCCAAAGGAACCTCCCAAATAAAAAAAAAATTACAATGATTTTTTAAAAATTTAAAATACTCAAATATATTGCTTTGCTGGCAAAAAGGAAAGGAATTTTAAAAGGACAAACTAAAAATAAAAGCAGAAATTCCTGGAGGTAAAGAAGAGACAAAACTTGCTTTCACTCTGAAGGATCTAAAGCTTACCCTTGGAAGGGTGCCTATTGCATAGGTAATAGGATATAAAACCTAGAGCCCACGTAGGATGCTGATTAATCTTACAGGAGACATTTGCACAAAACTGAGACCCTAGTGTAAGGGTATAAAGGTAAAGACAAAAGAACTCACAATGCTGAAAGGGAGAGCAAGGGCATTTTCCAGTCTCAATTTTTGTTCTGAAAAGAAGGAAAAACAATAATATAAAAGTTCATATAAAAAAATCTTCAACCAGATTTGAGGTCCAAATTCATTATATTAATGTAAATCATTTAAATGAAGAATATAGCTTAGAATTGTCTAGGGTTGGTAGTGCTTCTACGTAATTTCCAAACACAAACATATTTCCTCTCTGGAGAAATATAACTTCAAACTGGACCTTGAAGAATATTTTCATATCAAGTTCACAGAAATATGAGGGCAAAGTTAAAAAATCTCAGTTTCTCCCTGTCTCTCTCTCTCTCTTTCTCTCTCCCTCTCTCTCTCTCTCTCTCTCTCTCTCTCTCTCTCTCTCTCACACACACACACACACACACACACACACACACACACATTTAAAAGACCATAGGAGAGGGAGTCAGATAAAATAATTGACTTCACAATTACATTCAACATTCTAGACTTTGTTAGAGATGAATCTTAAAATAGTAAGATCGCTAAAAAAGTGTATAGTGACAACATAATTTCTACTGGAAGGAAAAATATGATAAAGAAAACCAAATTCTAATCTCAAAGAATACAAAAAATTAGTAAAATGAAAAAGAAACAGGAAAAAATATTCAGGTCAATAGGAAGCACATAAAAAATGGTAAATAAATCCAAAGAGTAGTAATCAGAATAAATATAAATGGGATAAATTCTAAGGATATATTTTCCAAACTAACAAGAGAATGTAATGAGGAAAACAAGATTCTAACCCAAAGCAAGGCTAAAAATTCATTTCAAAAACCATTCAGCAAAAATAAAGATGACAAAAGAAAATACATAAGACTATGATGCAAGTAAACCCAAATACAGCCCTAATCACAGTAAATATAAATGAGCTAAGTTATAGTTAATGCAAATGTTATCAACTTAGAGTAAAAGTAAAAATATCTGCTGTTTGTATTAGAAGACACCTCATTATGAAGGCGCACAATTTAAAAATTCAGAAAAAGATAGCCCCTCTCCAAAAAACTAAGCTGTGTTATTATTGGACAATATTGATGTTTTAGGCAAAAAGCATTATTATGTGAATAAGGTGCTAAATTTACTATAACAATAAAAGCATTAAAATGATAAATGAATAAGTCCACTACCTAGTAGAAGACTTGAAAACACATTTCTCCAGGAATTGATAGTTCAAGGAAATAAAATGAATATTAAAGAAACAGCACATTACCACATCAGATGTAATAAACAGTGAATGATGCTCCCAATAACATCTAAAAATTATGTTAAATATTAAAGATACAGCGCATTTACACATCAGATATAATTAACACAGAGGGATGTCCCCAATAACATCCAAGAATGATGTTAAAGACAACCAGGTGGACACACTCAGTGTCGGTTATGTTATAATCCCCAACTGATTTGCATTACCTCTACTATATATCTTTTCCACACATGTGAAGATCTGTCTCTATTTGCATTCAGATAATACTAGCATAATTATTATAGTTTTCTAGTAAAAGTGATAGTAACAGTGTATCTCTACCTTGCTTTTCTTCTTTAAAACATTTTTATTGGTAAAATTATTCATTTTCTACATTGATTTTAAAAACATAAAATCAAGTCCCATGGAATTTGTCTTGATCTTGTTTGGAATTGCATTGAGACTAGAAATTACTTTTTATTGCTATTGGAACTTAAATCTCATTTTATATTATATTTTATAATGGAAGATCACTGACACTAATTTTTGCAACACTTATTATTTCTAACAATGTGACTTTAGATTGTCTTTGTTTTTTTCTAATTAAACAATCATGTGCTCAGAAAATATGGCATATGGCCAGTTTTATTTTCTACATTTTTATTTTTGTAGCTCTTTAATTTTCTTTTCTTTTTGAAATGGTCAAAGCCACAAATATCAAGTTCAATAGAATATTGATAGCAGACATACTTGTTCTCTTTCTGACTTCAGTGCCAATGTCTGTTATGTTTCCTATGAATTTTTGTAAGGTGTTTTCTTCTAGGATGTAGTAATTCTTTTCTAATTCTGTTTTCTTATTTTTTAAATGTAAAGGTTGAATTGGTCAAATGTATTTTTCTATTGGGTTGGCCAAAATATTCACTGGTTTTTAAGTAAAAATAAAAGACACATTTTTCCTTTTCACTAGTAACTATTGAACAATGTATTCACCATTTTGTTCCTCTACCTTCTGCCATCTTTCAGACAACTTTATAATTCCATCCTCCCAAAACTTTTTATCTTTTTGAGTAAAGAACTGATTCAGGTGCCTTTTGCAGTATTCCAAGGAATTGAAATGGTTTCCATTAGGAGCAATTTGTACAGGCTGAAGTAAATGGAAATCTGAAGGTGCATTGTCTGGTGAATACAGCAGATGAATCAGAACATCCCAGCCAAGCTGTAACACGGTTTTTGCCTGGTCATCAAAGAAGCATGCGGTCTTGTGTTATCCCGATGGAAGATTATGAGTTTTCTCGTGTCTAATTCTGGACTCTTTTCCTCAAGCGCTACTTTCAGTTGGTCTTGTTGGGACCAGTACTTATTGGAATTAATCATTTGGTTTACCAGAAGGAGCTTGTGATAAAGGACTCCCTTCCAATCACACGATGCATACGTTACCTTCTTTGGATGAAGACTGGCCTTTGGCGTGGTTGGTGGTGGTTCATTTTGCTTGCCATAATCTCTTCCATTCCACATTACTGTAAAGTATCCACATTTCACTGCTTCACAATATGTTTTAAAAAACAGACCATCTTCATTACATTTAATTAAGTAGAGTCACATGCAGAAATATGTCAAGAAGGGTATTTTTTGCTTAATTTGTATGGAACCCAAACATCAAAGAGATTAACATAACCAACCTGGTGCAAATGATTTTCAGTACTTGATTTATATATTTTGAATATGTTGGCTATTGCCCATGTGGTATAATGTTGATTTTTCTTAGTTAATGTCTTGATTTGATTGCTATCAACTTCAACTGGTGTACCCAATCATGGAGCATTGTCTAGCCAGAAATCTCCAGCCTGAAACTTTGACACATTCAATCAGTCCCAGCACCTTCTCCACACACTGCACAAATCTTTTTTACATTGAGTTGAATTTTTACCTTTCTTGAAATAATAAAGAATAATATGCTGAAAATGTTTACTTTCATCTTTAATATTAAAATGGCTACACAAAAACTCACCAATTTTGATAATTATTTTAAGTGCATGCTGTTATGACAGCTGTCAAAATACAATCTAACAAAATTGTTTCAAATGAAATTAAAGACAACTAAGCAATACTCTAGCCATCTTATGGCTATGGGGAAAAAAAATAAATTTTTTGGCCCAGCCCAATATCTACTGAGGTTGTTACGTGGGTTTATTGTTGATTTGAGATAATGCTATCTTATATTAATATTCAGTTATCCTTATGGTATAATCAAACTAAACATGTGTATGTGTGTGTGAGCATTTAAGGCACTACCAACTATGACTAGCTGCTATTAAAATTTTTTCAGATATGCTCATGAAAGATATTGATTTTTAATTTTATTTTTCCTCTTTACTGTTCTTATACTATCTTGGCATTAAGGGTATATTAGGCACATACGATTAGTTGGAAATGTTCTATCTTGGGAATACTTTGATATCGTTCCTTGCATATTTTATAAAAACTACCTCTTTTGGAAAATAAGTAAATAAATGTGTGTGTGGACATATTTATTGTATACACATAGATTTATAAGTAAATAAATATGTGTATACATATTATATATATATATTTACAAAATCAAGTTCTATACTTTTTACTGGTTTATTCAGTTTTTCTACTTATTATTGAATTATTATGCCAAAAACAATGAGTTCACATGTTCTCATATAAAAACCCTAATTCTATTTTAAAGGGACAGCAGCAGAATTAGTTTGAGGAAAATTAATTGGCTACCTCATTTCCTATATATAAATAGATAATCTAAATACCATAGTTCTGTCAAAACCTTTTATAGTTTCTCTTATGTGTTTTATGCTCATTCAATTTCTGATAGAGGTTTGTTAAAAAATGAACCCCTATTTTTTTATCTTCAAATTTAAATTTATTCAGAGATTCAACTATGTCTGTCAGTCTACATCCAATTTTGCTACTAAAATAAAATAAAATAAAGTCACATCCCACTTTAGGAATACCAAGTCTGAAAAACACTTTTTTGAGCCAAGCCTATTGTATAAATAAATGACTAATTTCTTTTCATATCAAAATTCCCATAAAAATTACATTCCCCCTTCCCCAGTTCTAACTTGTAGCCATGACGAATGTAAAAATTTAAATAAGACACATCCTTGTCAAAGAAAAGGTGCAAAGTCTATTAACAGGTTTAAAAGTGGCATTTGCAGAGTGTGATCATACAATTATGTACTTATTCCCAAAGTGCAAATATTGCCATAATTTAACACTGTTTTGACTTGGTTGCGAGAATTAAACATTACACAGGATTGAAAAGTACACTAGGGCCTTTATCACCATGTTTATCACCTTTGTCACCATGTTTGTGGATTTTTAAATTTCTACTTATAATTCAAGCAGATTTTGAATTTTACATTTTGGACCTATATTGTTAAGTACACACAATATATGGTTCTTTTTCTTCTTGGAAGATTATTTATTTTATGATTATATTGCATACTTTATTCCTATTAAATTTTTTTTGCTTAAAAGTCCGTTTCCCTGATGTCAAAATTAATATTGCTTTATAAAATTTGTAACTTTTTAACCCCTTTATTTTCAAACTTTGTATGTGGTTATGTTTGAAGCATGATGCTTGTAAGTGAAATGTAGTGTGCTCTCTCTCTCTTTCTCTCTCTCTCTACACATACACACACACAGCTATATTTTACATAGAGAGACATGTATTCTATATTATATACAAGGTCGGCCCAGAAGGTATTCAGCCATGTAATATAAAAAATAGAGACATTTATTGAAGAAGATACAAGAAGTATTGTACATAGGACAATGATACCTCAGTCCCCTTCAGAGTAGGCACCTTGGAACCTCATACAGTTCTTCCAATTTCCATCAGCTGCCCTGTCCTATTTTCCTGCTTTTCATTAACAGTCTGAAATCTATTCCCTTTCACAGCTGATTTTAGTTTTCGGAAAAGCCAGAAGTCCAAAAACACCAAATCTGGTCTGTAGGGGAGCTGAGTCACCTGGGTGATTTGATGTTTACCAAAAAACTCTGAGCAAAATGTGATGCATGAGCAGGCATGTTGTGGTAATGAAGCTGCCAATCACCAGTTGCCTGTAGCTGTGGACTTCTGAATCATCTGAGTAGTTTCCATGGAGGAATGTTCAAGCTTAACACAAAATCTGATGCAGATTCCTTGCTCTACTCCCTGAGTCATATTCAGTATGACAGTCACACAGTGCACATGCTTACTCAACGATGTCTACTGCCTCCACTGACTAGTACAGTGAAGTTGTCATTGTTCACACACACACACACACACACACACACACATTCGAGTCCCCTCTCCTTAGCTGCTAGGTTACATGGATGTCACATAAACCATTCTTGTTATATTAACAACAGCTGGACTGCTTGCAGACAGACATTGTGTGTATGTGTGTGTGTGTGTTTTTACATTTTTTCCTGTATGTATCTGGCAGCTAAAATTGCCATTTTGTTTAATCCTAAATTAGCATAAATAACTACAACTTGTAATTCAAATCTATATATTTTTAGTATTTCTGTTTCCCAACCATATAACAATAAAGAACTTAGTATGATTTGCTCAGTGAACAATGCCTGAAATATCCTCATTTTGTTATTTTAAATAGAAATTTTAATTTCCCTTTTTAAAACATGAAACTATTATTTTAAGATGTAGTTAATTAAATTTACTAGAGTATTTTTGTTAATTCCAGTAGTCATCTTTACCCCCTATTTTCCCTACCTTAACTCCTTGTTCACTTTTCTTTTGATAAAATACATGGTTGCGTTTTCTTTCAGAGAATGGCTAGTGGGTAAATGACCTTAGATATTGTGTCTGAAACCATCTTTATTTTGCTTACATTCTTGAATAGTAAATATAAATTTTATGTTGACAATTTTCTTTTTTTTTCATCACTGGATATGATTTTGCAATGCATTGTCAAAGATAAAAAGTATGCCTTCTATCTGACTATCATTTGTAATTTGTCTTTTTTGCTCTGGTAGCTTTCAAAAGTGTCACGTCTGTGCCAGATGCTGTATAGCATCAGTAGACTGTGTCTATGTATGGATGTTACTAGCAAGTCAGAGTGCATTTCAGATCTGAGGGCTCATGCTTTTCTTCAGTTCTGGAAGAGTTCAAGCGGTTATCTTTTCAAATGTTATGTCTCTCTCTGTTCAGTGTCCCCTGTTAGATGAGTGTTTCAGTGTTTTAGTCCACCCTCTGCATCTGTTCTCTGCTTTGTGGTGCTTGTTTTTCCTCTGAACTGGATTCTGAATGAGTCCTCCCTTCTGCTCACCTTTCTAGCCATTCTGCAGTTGTTTCAATTTCTTTGTTAATCATATATCTTGCTTTCATTTTAATGGCATTGCTTTTCATTTTTAGTATATTTAAATGGTCTTCTTAATATTCTTAATTTATTTCTTAAGGATTTCCAATTTTTTAAAAATTTTGTAAGTGTAAAGGGAGCTATGACTCCTTTCCCCTAGAAAATCTTCAATGTATTTAAAATGTGCCCAATTAAAAAAATGAACTCAAATTAATTAAAATGAATTCACATTCTAATCATTGATTTTCTTGGCTGTCTTTTAACATTCTATTTCTTTGTGTGTGTTAGAACTTCCCTGTCTCTCTCTCTCTCTCTCCTCCCTCCTCATTTCCTCTCTCCCTCTCTTTCTCCCAGTTTGCCACATTCTGCCACACTTCCCTGATGACCTTCTGATCTTCTGTTTCACAACCAGGTCACAGAATGACCATATGTCAGTCCGGGCCAGTGATAATATTGGAAATACCAGGTCCTTCGCAAAACCAGTGAATAGTTTAGTTCGGCCTCCTGCCACAGTTTGTATTATCTTTTTGTTTATTTTCTAGTCACAAAACATCAGGCTCTCATAGTGTTTTACATTTGCATTCCATTTCTGGTCAATGTAGATATTTATTTTGAGTGAATGTGGCTAGGTTATTTTGATATCTTTATACTTTATTTGTATTTGTGAAGGATCAGGAGAGTTTATTAAAGGAAATACCCTTTGCACAATTTTGAGCTGGGTATCTGTTTATTAGTCTCATTGTTCATTCTTCTTTTTTTAAATATTCAAAATATAGTTTATTCTGACTCTGAATGAAAGGGAATGGGAATGACAGTAACAAACAAAGTTTCGGCACTGAATATTGTCATGTGACTGCAGTCTTGTATTTGAAATTCAATAAGAAAACAACTGCATTCCAAAAGAACTAAATATGTAGGGTCCAAAATGAAGATATTTTTTAAGTGTCACATTTACTCCAAAGCCCATTCATCTCCTTCAGCATCCCAAAGATCAAGCACATGTTCTTCTTAGCTATAAAATAAAGTAGCAAAATGCTGCACCATTGACATCATGAAACAGTTGCATATAAAACTCAACTTCTGATGCTGGGCTCTGGTTTCCCTTTCTCACTGGTCATCATCCTCATCTGCGAGAATGGTGGTCCGAGCAACCTCTAGGTCAAGCTCATCTTTCCTGCCAGAGCTGGGCCCATGACAACTTCAGGTGGGGCAGAGCAGGGATGGCAACAAACTCTAAGTTAGAGTCTGCAGTTAGTTTTCTGGAAAGCCAGAGGAAGGGCTTTGCAAAATTGTACATACTTTTGCAGAAATGTCATAATACTGATGGTTCTTCTTTCAGTGAAAAACAATAATTTCGCCTTAATTTTCCCGTCCTTAATATCACATTGCTGCCATACAACACGATGGGGATGTTTTAACACATTTGTTCCAGATCTCTATGCTAGTTAGGCATGTTCTTAAAAGTAACTCTAGGAGGTACTGGGCTTGAATGTAATAGCCATCTCTGAGTCCACCAAATTTCTCCTGACACAGTGTGTCAGGAGGAGTTGAAGAGTCGAGAACTTAAAGAGAAATTAAAGAGAAGAGAACTTAAAGAGTCCTCTGTTGGTAGCTACACACTTCTTTTCAAATTCACCAGTCAGATCATATTTCACAAATGTAGTTTTTTCAGTCCCACCATCATCAACCAACACAAATTTAAACTGAACTTGGGATTTTCTTTGAGCAGCCTCCCAGGGTCCATCTTAATATTTACTCTTCAACTGTGCTTTCTTGACCTAACCTATATATTGTCTTCTTGATATTGTGGTAATATTTGAAAATTCTCACAAAATGTCCTTTCAGAGTTTTCCAAGACCTGTTGAAAGTCTTGCAGCTGGTATTTAAAGCTCCTTTTAAATTTGTTAGCTATTAAATTGTAAACCTTTGCCACTCTCCTGGCAGTAGTTCTGTTACCGTTGAAGTCACTATTGCACCACTTCTTGGTCCTTGTTCTGTGCCACATTCTACTCTTATCTTACATTCTTCCTTTATGATGTGCATCTTCTCCAAAATGCAGCATTTAAAAAAAATTAACCACAAAACTATAGATCCCATTTTAAGGACTCTCTATTCTAGCCACCCTACAACAGGATTCTTGATTTTAGGGAATGTGTCCTTCCTAAGTATGCCAAGATTTCATCTCAGTTATTCAAACTTTGGCAATTGCTATTGGTGCCTTACCTATATCTCTTAGTATTCATTTGAAATGCTTGAAGTTTGCTTTTTGCAAACACACACGACTATCCCCTTGTGGGTGTTTCATGGCTGAAGTAGCTTGATTGAGTCCAAATGCGGCACAAAGCAAAAGAGCTGGATTGTTCATGCCTCTAGAAGTGGCCCTCAGAAATATTGGATAAGATGTGGTGACTATCACAGGTTCCTGTCCCTCATTTGGGATAACTCCAAAGCATATTCTACACCTTCTCCCATAGTCCCTCAGGGGCATCCAGTTTCAGACACCCCCAGTGATGATTTACTTGTGTTGTACCTTTTATTTCCTTCCTTTCCTTCTTTTCTCTTCACCATTTTATAGGCATTTACCTGGGTCATTTCCCAACCCACCTTATTCTATATTCTAACCCCTTTTGGGGGGTTTGCTTCTGGGGGATTTCAAACTCAGATATCAACCATCTTGCTTATATGCTATATTTAACTAGCGTTCATTTATTCCTATTTGATTTCACGACAGATACTGACATCACGTTTGGCTATCTCTTCTGAATTGTTTTAGTTTGCTCTTTCTACACATACCCTCTGCCTATGTGCTGAACTACTCACCTGCACCTTAAGTGTAGTTTCCCTATTTTTGCAAAAGGTACAAGATTCTAGCAGCACCCTTTAGAAAAATTCTTCCTTATCTACACTTAGGGCCTGACAAAAGTCTCATGTCAATCAAACATTAGTCAAGCTCCTCTGCATCCTTTTCCCAACAAGGCCTTAACTGTTGGACTTTCATGTTCTTCTTCCCATTGCCCACTTTTAGCAAGAATCCTGCTAAGCGGGCTTAGCCAGAATCCCCTACTTTCAGTGCCCTATTATCCTTGATATCAGGTCAGGTTCTTCACCTTCCACCAGCTCCCAGGTGACAGCTGTGGTATCTCAGTGTGGTCATCCCAGCCTGTCTTCCCCATGGGTCTTCTTAGGTCAGTTTACCTAGAAATCTTCCTCATGTAACCCATGTATTTCCTCTTAGTAATTTTTTTTTACCCACTCATCATGCCTCATCTTCCACCCCAGCTCCTTGGCTATAAATGTAATACTTGGAATTGAGTCCATTTCTTTGTACAGGTTTCTTTTCCTCTATTTGAGTAGTTCTGCATAAAATGTCTTTACCACTGTAACTACTGTTGGTCTGGTATTCTTTGATACACTATTTCTTTTGGTCTTTTTTCCCTTTCTCTCTCTCTCTTTAAATGCTATAAGCTTCTGAGAAAAAAGCAGACTCACCGTGTAGTCTTTATAACCCATGTTTGCAGTTTGGAGCAGGCATAGACAAGCTTAAACTTTTTCTCCCCACATGGACTCTATGAGTTCATTTTGCACTAGCAAAGGAGTAATTGTATGGTGTATTTAGAGGATAGAAAACTACACCTGTTTGCTTCACTTCAGAGTGGTGGATGGTATCGTTGAAAGCTAAGTTTGTAGGGGTGAGAAGCAGTGGCGTCTTATATTATACTCCTTCCTCCACTCATTTTATACAGTGATAAAGTGATTATTTAATGTGTAAAATGATAAATATCTGTAAATGTAATCTGGATACACAACTAACTTTTATAATACTACAATTAGGAGAAACTTTCTAGTTTCCTCTTTTTTTGGTCTCCATTATTTCCATTTTTTTTCAGCAGGGAAGTCACATCGATTTCTTCCTATAGAAAGAAGGCTAAAAAATGTCCAAAAATTGTAAACAATTTAATTTTTATAATCAGCTAGCTGAATGGATATTATTCAGAAGCAAAAGCACCACTGAGAAAATTCTAGAGCATTTAAACCTAATTTATGTTTAATCTCTCAATAGGCAAATATTGATACTGGATACTAAAATCTATAAAATGAAAGAGAATGCTTTTCATGGCTTTTGAACAAAGCCACTGCAATCACTTTGCCAGTTATTTCTTTTTATCTCTTTGAATTGGCTTATTGTTTTAGGCTTTTTCCCTCAGTCAGAGGCAATTTAATCAGAAAAGAAGTTTTTGTTTGTATATTCTATTGAAGAATCTGAAGCATGTTTCCTTGGAAACTTTGATTGTCTGGAACAGTCATTTACATAAACGATGTTTTCATCAGAGCTAACATTTCCAGAGGAAGGGGAATATTAGTAGTCGGCCACCCAGAAAGCATGAATAAAGCTAAGATGTGTTTATGCTGAGAATCATTATGATTGGTAGAACTTGTTTGCCTTCATCAACAACATGAAATAATGACACTCACACACAAACTTGCCAAAGTGTGCACTAGGTTACATGTTCTGTACATTATATAAAAATATCTGTCCTACTCAACTCAGGTCTTACAGGTGAAAAGTTAACTGAAATAATTGTTTGAAGTGGAATATAAGAAAAAAAGTTCAACATTTTATTCTACATTAAAACAACTGACTTCATATTTATTTGTGAATGGGTTTCCAAGACCTTTGCTTTGATGGGTCAGCTGAGAGAAATTGTACTTTTTCTTTTTTTAAGATTTTATTTATTTTAGGGGGGAGAGGGAGGGAGAAAGAAAAGAGGAGAAACATCAGTTGGTTTCCTCCAGCCAAGAAATGAACCCCCAACCCAGGCATATGCCCTGACTGGGAATCGAACTGATGATGTTTTGCGCTGCGGGTTGATGCCCAACCAAGTGAGCCACACTGGTCAGGGCTGTACTTTTTCTTACTAATATAATCACATATGTAATGTAGCCTGTTATTTCCATTTTTTCAGAGATTGTGTTAGTGACCCACAATTACAGAGTCTTTCAAAGCATTTAACTTAAATTACATAGCATATCTATCATCAATGATGTCATCAACTTGCATATAATTTATTTACTTATTTGATTGTAGTAAGAAGTACAGCTGGCAGAAACAAGAAATTCAGCTGAATATTGGTGCGCACACAGCTCTACTGGTAGGAGTGCAGACTCAGAAGTTGCTGAACACTACATGGGAGGAACTTTTATCCCTCTCACTCTGTGACTGGGCCTAAAATTAAACTGACACAAGGCAGATTAACAGGAGAAAATCACATTTTGAAACATATTTTTACATGCACATGGGAGTTTTAAAAAGGAAAATAAAGGCTTACCCAAGTTTTTAGGCTTAGAAGCTCATACATCTTTTTAAACAAAGAAAAATAAGCCGTGAGGATGTGACAAGACAATGCACCTTGGGCTAGGGGCAAGGGGACAGTGCTACTGTGACTAGGAAACATACAGAGGAAATTAATGGGAAAAAAGGTGCTTTTTTTTTTTTTTGTAGGTTGCTTATACAGGTCGAATTTGGTGTCTGGTAATAAGAAAGCTCTTTTTTTCTGGTGGAGGAAGGACTCCATTTCATGGGAAACTTTATGACCTGCTTGTAGGTAGAAAAGGGCAGGAGTGATCAGAGAGCTTTTCCTGCATCTTCTATTTCTCAATTGCCTTTAGCTCAAAACAATCAATATGTCCGAGTGGCGTATTTTGCGATGCATCTTCTGAACACCTTCAGTGGTTAGGTGTATCAGGCTGTGTGTTTTGCTGTGGTGGTACAAGAGAAGATAAAACAGATGAGAATCCCAGCCGGCTCACAGAAGTACCGTAGATTCATAAATAAGCAATTTAGTAAATAACTATAACAAACCAGAGACGTCCTCTGTCTGAATACCTTTCCACATTCACAACCTACCTGTGGTCCTTTCCTTGCCTGAAGTCCCCGATGTTGAAGTTGAAAAGTTATGGCCCTTCTTACACTCAATGCATCCCAAGGGCTTTCCTCCAGTTTTAACTCTTTGGAGGTGAAAAGATATATGATCTGTCTGAAGACATGACCAATCTTTTAATTTACTTTTCCATCAGTCATGACTTTTTTCTTTCTTCAAGCAAAGTATATATTCTGTCTGAAGATTTCCTCCAGCATAAGTGCTTTGAGCAGAAGTTAAGGACACTTAGATAGTAGTTGGCAGCATTCAGGACGCAGTGACATTTGTCAGGATTTTTATGGTAGAAATGGAGAGAGTAGCTTCCTGTGTTGAGCCAGTCAAGAAGACTGAATGTCCCTCATATATTTGTTATTACATTATAATTATTGGGGCAAGGAGTACAATTAAGTATGCTATCATCTTTTCTCTTTTTTTGATTGGCACACTGAATATGTTTTCTCCCAGAAAAAAAATAAATGCTGTGCCTTTTACCCTGTTTAGATAGATCACTATCATTTTATCTAAACAGTAATGTTTTAATACTGAGGGCTATATTTATTTATAACTATTTTTGTCAGTACCACAAACCAACTTTCCAAACATTTTCTTTTCAATGACAGGTTTATTAAAGCTATTCAGTACTTTTCTTTTATGCCATATTATCACATAGTGTTTCAGAAATAAGTCAAGAAGAAAGTTAGAATAAATATTTTATTTTACCTTGTGAATAAAGGAAATAAAAAGACTGTGGATCCTTTTAAGAAAAGACAAACACTAAACGTACATAATGTGATCATTCATTAAAATACTCCCGCTGTGTCAGTAAATAAAACACTATTTTTCCAGTTCAGCCTCTTCCTATTTCTTTACCAAAACAGACTCAATGTAATTGTGGTCTTCCTTTTGTTGCTATTGTGATTTCCTATGAAGCAATTTTAGGCAAAGCAAAATCGCTGGTATGTGTGGGAATTAATCAGTGGGGCAGTCTTGGATTCAGAAAGAAACAGGGGAAACATGCTGCATGGTGTCTCCTGATCTTTTTTCTTTTTGGATGATACTGAGTCAACTTCAATTCTCCTGTTTTTTGAAAATCTTTTTGATAATATTTTCAACTTGAAGCTGAACTTTTTCTTCATGTCTTTTATTTGTTATTTTTATTGTTTTAATAATTTGTTTTTATTGTATTTTTCACTACCATTTGTCCCCCTTATACCTCTCACCCTTGCAATCACCACACCGTCGTTGTCCATGTCCATGAGTCCTTTTTCTTTTTGGCTTGAACCCTCTTCCCCCCAACTCACTCCCCATAGCTTTCAGCCTACTCTATCTATGAGTCTGTCTATATTTTGCTTGCTAGTTCATTTTACTCATTATATTCCACACATGAATGAGATCATATGGTATTTGTCTTTCTCTGACTGTCTTATTTCAATTAGCATAATATTCTCCAGTAGTAATAAAATGTTCAGTAAAACACTAAGTGGCAGGCACACTTCTAAGCATTTAGGATATATCAATAAGTAAAACATCAAGGATTCTTGAGCTCTTGGAATCCCCTTCTAGCAGGGAAGATGTACAATAAAAAATGAACATAAGGAGTAAGTGAATTATAGTATGTTAGATGAGAAGCACTGTGGGAAAGGAAGCAGAGGAGAACAGGGGAAGTGGGAGCATTAAGGGAATGGTGGAGTTGGGTAAGTACCCTTTGGAAGGTGATATTGAGCAAAAACCTCAAAGAGCAAGGAAGTCAGGTTTGTGGGTGTGGTGGGGAGAGGAAACTAGTAGAGTCTCCGCAGTAGACATGTATCTGGTGTGTGGGGGGATGGAAAGGGGCCCAGGAGGCAGGAGCTGAGTGACTGAAGTGGCTGTCAGAAAGGAAGGTCAGAGCAGTACAGTCATCTCATATCAACATTTTAAAAGGATAACTCTGTTCTGTGCTGAGAATAAAGTTTATGTGATCAGAGGATAAAGTAGAAAGAACAGTTGGGAGACTATTGAAATAAAACAGATGAGAAATGACAGTGATTCAGACCCTAGATTTTGCGTGGTAGGATTATGGATATCCCTTAAAACCTTTTTTTAAAAAGTAGTCTGACCCTAGCTGGTGTGGCTCAGTGGACTGAGCACCAGCCTGCAGACCAAGAGGTTGCCAGCATTCGATTCCCGGTTGGGGCATATGTCTGGGATGTGGGTCAAGGCCCTGGTTGGGGTGTGTGGGAGGCAACTGATTAATATTTCTCTCCCTCTCTCTTTACCTCTCTCTAAAAATAAATTAAAAAAATTTTTTTAAAAAGTAGTCTTTTTTTTGCATAAGATAAAAATCATACATGGGAAAGATTCTACAATTGCTTTGTAATATTTCTAGGTATTATTTATTACTCTTTCTTATTACAAAAAAAGCATTGAAAGTCTATCTGGTTTATACTCACTCCAAAAAACTCATTTTAAAAAAAAGTTGGAGTGATAGGTGCTGGGAATGATATATTTCTCAGATTATTTGTAGATTAGTTTTTAAGATGAGCTTGGTTTTCCTATGGTTTATCATTTCTTAGTGCCTTGAACATAAGCATGTCTACTAATTATAGAAATACTATAATTTATGCCAAATTTTAATTTTAAAATTTATTTTAAAAATGAATGCCATTATTTAAAAAGGTGCTATACATATATATATCATATATATTCTAGTTTTTTATTTTTTTATTATTTTTAAAAATATTTTATTTATTTATTTTTAGATAGAGGGGGAGGGAAGGAGAAAGAGAGGGAGAGAAACATCAATGTGTAGTTGCTCTCATGTGACCCCAGCTGGGGACCTGGCCCACAACTCAGGCATGTGCCCTAACTGGGAATTGAACCAGCAACCCTGTGTTTTACAGGCCCGCGCTCAATCCACTCAGCTACACCAGCCAGGGCTATATTCTAGTTTTATAAAATGGACCTTCCTAAACTAATAATAAATTTATTTCTTTTCTCTTATTACCAAGTTATTTGAAATGAGAAGGCTGGTATTTTGAAATGTTCGCAGACATATCTTGCATTTTTACCCATTTCTCTAGGTGCCGGTTCTTGTCAGAAATTGAAAAACAAATCAAGTATCTGCAACCTATTTAACATCGTTGTCAACATCATTCACCTTCACATAATGCTGCTCTCTAATCTTTGACTCCCTCTTTTAAGAAGGACTTGTGTTTTCTTTTTCCTCCTTTACCCTAATTTCTATTTTAGCAGGCTATTTTCTTTCTAAACAATGGAAAATTATGTCATAACTAGTTTATTGCCTTCTATTGACATAAAGACATGTTTGAATTCTTTAGGTTGTAAAAATGGTGTGAAAATGGAAAAGACAGAGATGAAATGACTAAAGTGAATACAAGAGAAAAGTGTGTAGCGTAGTGGTAAAATCCAGCCATCTTCCTTGATAGGAATCTGTCCTAAATGTCTTTTACATCAGCTTGAATTTGGCAGATACTGACAGTTGAAAAATAACTCATTGAAAGTTTCAATTTTTTTTTTTCAGTTTGAGTACTGATTAGCCCATTTCTTCTGGCAAATCTGAATTCTCTTTATTGGATTTTAGGCAGCTATCTCAGCTTGTCATAGACAACATAGCTTTAAAATAACAGAAATGGAGAGAAAAAGATCTCACAATAAATATTCTCATTTCTCAGTTTGATTCAATTCACTTAGGGTTGTTTTTTTTTTCTTAGATTGATTTCAGTTGGTAAATACCACTCACATTTCTCTATCTAGCCAAACTTTCTCCTAACTTGGAGGCTATATATCTATTTGCCTACAGTTAATGAATCCCAAACTGAACCCCCAATCTGCTCCTCTTCCTATAATGTCACTGTTTCCAAACTCCATAAAAGTCATCTCTATCTTAAATGATAGCATTTAATTCTTCCAGTTGGTGCGTTCCCAAAACGTGGATTCATCTTCGACTCCTGTTTTTCTCCCTTATCTCACATTCAATCATCAGACAATCGTATTAGCAGTAATTTCAAAGTATATATACTGTCTAACCCCTTCTCTTTCTTAACCACCATGTACAGACTAGATGATTTTAACAGACTTCTAAATGACTTCCTACCTGTTGCAGTTTCTTCCCATTGCAACAACTAAGTGATGCATTTAAAACGTAATTAATTTTATGTCACTTCTCTACTAAAAACCTGCATTTGTTCCCATTTCAATCAGAGTAAAAGCCAGAGTCCCTACATAACCTGGCCTACGGTTACCTCTCTTACAGAAAAACAGTGTTCAAGATCCACCAGCAGAAGAGGCCTAATAAACACACGGATCTCAGATGAAATCGCTGAGGAGCTCACTTTAGGATTCAGAAATCAAAGGAGTCTTAATAAAACTATAATCTAGATGCTACTTAGCTCAGTACCTGAGCAGAGAGAATAAAAATCCTCTGTGGAGAAAGTAATTATTATCTGGAGCTGCAATTTTTACACACACTATGTACTATTTTATTGATACTGGGCATGTTATAAGATAGGATCATACAATCAGAAATAAAGAGAAAAAAGACAATAGAAACAGATTCACAGGTGATCTAGCAATCAGAGTTAGTAGTTAAGAACATTAACATAACAATAATGAATACGTTAAAGAAAACAGAGGAAAATACATGGGTGAAAAGATGCAAAGTTAGAGAATGTTATAAAATTAGAAATTGGAAAAGATGACATAATAAGGCTAAAATTAAGAACTCTGTAAGAATGGCCCTGGCTGGTGTAGCTCAGTGGATTGAGCTCGGGCTGCGAACCAGGCATCACAGGTTCGATTCCCAGTCAGGGCACATGCCTGGGTTGCAGGCCATGTCCCCCAGCAACCGCACATTGATGGTTCTCTCTCTCCCTCTCCTTTCCCTCTCTAAAAGTAAATAAATAAAACCTTAAAAAAAAAAAGAACTCTGTAAGAATGGAAACAGAAGACATAATTCAATAAAAGAATCCAGTTCGAATCCTTGAAAGGGAGGCATCATCAGAGACACATGGAACAGATGAATAGCATCTAGAGTTCTAGAAAGAGAGAGAAAATGTGGCAGAGAAAATATTTGAGTAGACAATGACCAAGAATTATGTAAAATTGATGAAAGGCTTGAAGAGAATCTCTACTGGATTATTTCTAGCAGAACACCTGTACAAAGAAATCATACCCAGACATGTCGGAGAAAAGCCATAAGAATTGAAAACAAATAGAAAATCTTAAAAACAATAACAGTAAAACAGGCCCTTTATCTTCAAAGCCTTGCAACTACTTACTCAGTGGGAATGATTGTAACCAGAAATCAATGGAATGACATCTGAAAAATGCTAGAGAAGACGTGCCTACATGAATTTTATATCAAGCATAATAATCCTCCAAAAGTATAGACAAAATAATTAATGACATTTTCAGACAAACAAAAAGTGAGAAGTCACTGCCAGCAGTTGTGAAGAAACAGATATTGAGGAAATTCCTCAGCATAGCAGAAGTAAAATAATTCCAGATAGAGTTGTGAAAATTTGGAAGGTAAAATAAATATGTGGGGAATTTTAAACTTATACTGTTTATACAAAACAGCAATAATAGTAATGATTTATAGAGCTTAAAATATGTGAAGAGTTAAAATATACAATAATACAAAATATACGAAGGGGTAATAACCAAGATTAATATTTACATTTTCATTTTTTCTAACCTCTTTTCCTAGAGCTGCAAGCTGGGTGACTTCCAATGTATTACTGTTGATAGCTTTACCGAATATTCTGCTGTGCATAATACAGAAATCCATCTTTCCCATTTCTCATCAGTTTCCTCACTGTCTGCTGCCTGATCACTAGACCAATGTTACTCAGGCAAAGTGTTTGTCAAAGGAAGTCCCCCACCTCAGATTACTAATACCTGTATTAGTTTAGATAATATGAGTGTTATCTAAACTTATACCACACAAATTCTCAAACCACAGAAACACAAAAGAGTTTTGGTTGGTTTATATGACTGAAGATTATTTACTGCTCAATTACAATGCAATGCACATGCTCTTGTTGATAATTAGCCTTGTATCAAGTAATTCCATTTTGTTTCCACCATCTTTTAAGCCTTTTAAATCTTTTGTATTTAGTTTGATTAAAAAAGACTATGTGAATGAAGTAGAGTTGTTTGTCAACCTGCAACATCGTTTTCGCTCATATTATATTTTTGTCATTGCCCACAGGTGTCAAAAAATTTGCACTCTAGACTTTGGATGGGTAACAGGCCTCCCGGAGGAACTCTTACCTTAGTAAGGAGAGATCGTGAATTTTGGTTGGACAGTTAAACAGTTCTGTCACAGAAAGCTTTTTGAATGCATTTAAAACAAAGCTTATCTTCCATCATAGTAATATTGTACCATATTCAAAATTAAATAGATTCGATGAGGTAGCTATGGTGTGGAGAGGGAACTGCTATGTATTTTGTGCCATCTCGTAAAAACTTTCAGTTAAGTCACTTATCTAGGAGTACATGTCACTAAAACGATAAACACAAGTTGAAAGCAGTCATGCAATCACTCTATGTGTTGAAAAAGTACATGCATTTGACTAAGAAATATCTGTGTATTTTAACCCATTTACAATGAATTTAACTTAATTAAAAGACCCTAGAAGTAAAGAGAAGATATTGGTGAGAGTGTTTTATATGTAGAACTTTTTATGAATCCTCCTTTAATTCTGCTTCGAATAGCAATAGAATTCTGAAGTCAAACAAACTTTCAAGATTTAGGTTAGCCTTCCAAAGTTTACTCTTCTGACATGAGAGAGTGTAAAACAAAAATGTGCATAATTAAAGAGTTTGTGCTGAAATTCTATTTTGTTCAAAATCACTCATACTTTAACAGTGGAATGATCAAAGGGTAATTATAATCCTCTCATTTATGATCACAACTCATGCCACCAGAGGAGATGACTTTTTTCACAACATAAACTTGAACTCACAGGCCGTTTGTATATATTAGGTACATGCTGCAGTATCAAGCTCGATTAAATGTAGAACATATTTTGTGAGAAACAATAACAATATAACACATAAAATGTATCTTCTAATAGTAAATTTAAGGTAAATATCTACTCTTGATTATTCATACTAATGTAATATGAAAACACTTATTTTACATTTTAATTTACAAATAACATTTAAAACAATTATATTCATCCATGGATATATCTATTTTCATCTCAGAATCAGATAAGATGGCTATTTAGAAACTGCTAGATCTTATATACTGAGTTTATGCTTTCTGTTAGTTTATTGAACCCATTTAGATTTAAAGAAAACCTCTCACCAGTTATCCATTTTCAATATCCTTATTACATTAGTGCTGAAAAATTGTTTCTATAAAGCATTGAATTCATTTACTTTGTTAAGTTCCTTTTCAAAAGGCACCTTCCAGTATGACAAAATAAAGATAATTAAAAAGTTTAAAACATCATATTAAATGCTAATCATATCTGATGAAATACATATTAAATTTTTATTGTATTTCATTTTGCCCTTGATTTGTTATTGAATACAGTAGTTGTATTTTTAACTTGTCACATGAATTAATTTTGACTTCATAATAATCATTAAAACTGCAATGAAATTATTGATTTTTCTTTTGTTTAATACAAGATTTTTATTGGGATTTACAATGGATTTTTTTAATAGACAAAGAAGTTGAAGATCTAACTGTGAGGTATTTATTTTGCCAATATTAAAAAATTAATATATGCATTTTACTGCCAGAGTCAAGGATATTTTCCAACAAACAAGGAAAAAATTTGTAGTCTTCAAAAAGCCCAGTAATGTGGCTGCTAGTAACCCCTGTCAGATGAGCACCTCCCAGTTCTTCGGATCACTGGTGTATTGGCTTTGTGCTTATTAGCTGCCTGGTCTTAACTACAATAAAAAGATTTGCATCCTTTTTGTTTGGTGTTGTTATTTTAAAATATTTTTTAAAAAGTTCTTGCAAATTTAAAAATTTTAAATAGTTGCTTGCTGTCTTGGGTTCTAAAAATTTAGTGAAACTCAGTGAAGACATATTCAACCCAATTATTAACCCCATGAAGTTACTCATACCAGTAGATTTTTCCTCTCCAGATCACATATGATTACTGAATATTGCAACTTCTCCATTATTAAAGTAAGCAGTAATCAAGAAATAAAATAGAATAGAATTGGCATTAAGAAGAAATAAACTGCTATTTAAATTACTCCTCTAACTACATGAATATTTGCATTTGGAGATAATGGGAACCCTTTCATTCATAAATTTAGATTTAAGGTTGATCCTTTCAGAGGATTCCAATAGGTAACTACTGGAATTGTTCCCCAAAAGGTGGAATTTAGCTTCTTGGTAGAGGACCACAAAGGACATGAGTGATTTGATAAAGTCCTTCAAATAATTCTGATATTCATATCCCTTAAGGATCTTGCATCTAATATAATTATACTTTTCAGTGGGTAATTGAAAGTCAGTTTCATCCAACATTGTTCAGAAAATGAGGTGAGGAGATAGAACTGAAATCCATGTCTTTCATTTTCAATGCAGTGCCCTTTCTAATGCATCATGTTTTACTACACCCCTCTTAAAATTATCTTAGTGTCAGTAAGAATTTATCACTTCAGTTAGAAAGTGAATGCAGATTCTTTGACCCTTCTTTTAAAAAAAAACAAAAACTAATTTCCTTTCACCATTATAAGTCATGGTCTCCAGCAGAGACATAGGCAAATATGAATTGACTGCTATTCTTAGCTTGATGTTTTTTGACAAACTCAGAGGTATTGATACAGTTTTACCAGTTTTTAAGCAGATTTTGTCTTCTTTTATAATCTTTAGATTTTGGCACATATTGTTAGAATGTGTAATTGAGGATGAAAAATGTCAGAGCTTTTGCAGTAATGACTAATTTTGATTAATTCATCCAACCATTCTTGTCCGCATTTCCATACTGTGGTTTCACTAATTGGGTAAGTTCATATTGTACTATCACTGGGAGGATAATTCTGGAGGACAGCAGACATCAAGTGATGGTGCACATCCCTCTTATGGTAGTAGGGAAAGTGGATTATGAAAAAGAGTTGTTATGCAGCTGGGATCTGTCAGTCCCTCCTCAATGCACCTCCTTTTTGGGTGGACCTTCAAGAGCTTCATTCAGAAACAATCTAAGGTCAAAATGACTCATCGTCTTTCCTTTACATACACACTACGTAAATTCTTTCACACCCTTCCATTCAATGCCTGAGCTTTGAAAGGTACTCTTATTTTTGATACATATCACATTTTCTTTTTATCTATTAAATATTCATGTATATAAACTCTTATCAAGATTATATTCCTTTAATAGAGAGGAATACATTTATTTAAAAAAATTTATTGAATGCCTACTATGTGCCAGATATTGTCTTGGATCATGTGCATGTAACCGAATGCAGTTCCAGCTGCCTGCCACTATGAAAGCTAATACTTGAGAGGCAGGTGCTGATGTAAAGGGAAGTGGTTTCTTCAAATGCCAGCCACATGGAAGATGAGGGACTCATTCAAAGCCCATCTCCCCAGGAAGATGGGTCACTCATGTCTCAAAGCGCATCTCCACATCTCAGTGGAGGCAGAGGTGATATAAGGAGGGAAAGAGGAACCAAACAAAGAGATCAAGGAAGGGGATTAAAAAGTTCTTTACATGCACATGAGCACAATCCATTCTGATAAAGCAAGTGATAATCCAAGGTGCATCATCTGGGATTCATATCATCCTGATTTCATGTCATCTTGGTTGCACGGTGAAAGGTCAGCAAATCTCCTAGAGCTAGGATGCTTGAAGGTCAAAATCTGTATTTTCTGAAGTTAGTTCCTAGGATTCTTGTACAAATATGCTGTTGTCTATATACACATCATTTAGAGTCAGCACTTGCAAAAACGCTGTCAAAAGAACAGTGGGGTGGGTTACAATTTCCCACTGTTACATGCATGGTCAATAAAATAGTCTTTATTCTTACGGAATTTATAATCTTGTTGGAATTTATAGATTTATCGTCTCGTGGCTAAAGATTATGTATACATATTACATATATCTTATATATGTGTATACACATATTACACACAAATACACATTTCTATATACATATATCTATGTACGTGTGTGTTTGGTGCTAAGTGCTAATACAAAAATAAAGTAAACAGCCCTCGTTGGTGTGGCTCACTGGATTGAGTGCCAGCCTTTGAACCAAGGGGTCTCCAGTTTGATTTCCAGTCAGGGCACATGCCTGGGTTGCAGGCCAGGTCCCAAGTGGAAGGTGTGTGAGAGGCAACCGCATATTGATGTTTCTCTTCCTCTCTTTCTTCTTCCCTGCCCCTCTCTAAAAATAAATAAATGAATAAAATCTTAAAAAAATAAACTAAACAAAGGGACAGAAGATTTCACAAGACTGCTATTTTAACCAGTCAAGAAATGTCTCAACACTTCGGTAGAGATATAAATTAAGAAATGGCGTGAGCCCCAGTGATAGCTGAGGAAAGAACACTTCAGGCCAAGGGAGGAACTTGCTTTGCATATTTGTGGAATTACAAAGAAGTGGTGTGACTGGAGCACTGTGACAGCAGAGTGACAGGAGACAAGGGCTGAGACGTTGTGAGGAGCCAGGACATGCAGGGCTTGTCGGCCTTAATAAGGACTTTGGAATTTATTCTTTGTAGAATGGGCATTTACTGAAGGGCTTTGAGTTTAGAAGGGCATAATTTGGTTTATGTTATGTATGAGGTATAAAGAATAGACTTACGGTGGAACTCAGATAGACTTGTTGGGAGGCTGTTAGAATGATACAGGCAAGGTGGTAATCCTTGAACTGAGGTGAGATTGTAGAGGAGTCAGATTCCCATATGCTTCAAAGGTAGAACCAATAGGTTTTACTGATAATTTCTATATTGAAATGAGAGGTAGAAAAGCTAAGATAAACTCCTTCTCATTTTGGGCTGAAAACCTGGAATAATAGACCTGACCAACTTATTGACAGGGACAAATAATATTAGATGAGTAGTGATTTCCAAAATTGTTCCCTTGTAGTGAAACAATTCTCATTGAATACAAGTAAAAACTCCTTCAAAAAGACTGAATTGCTTCAGTACCACTTTATGTTACCGTACTTCACAAGCATTTTTTTTTTTACACTTGCTAATGAAAGCTCAGGTTGGCAGCAGAGATAAAAAATGATTGGTGGAGCTATTAGGGAAATATTCACAAAGGCTAGGAAGTATCTTGCTTGACAGGCAGAAACAATGACTAAAGTGGGTTTGGGGACTGGGTGTCGCCTAAAAAAATCCCCTAGGTGACAAGAATATCATCAGTGTTTCCACAGATCCTCTGACTTCGCAATCATTTTGCTAGTGCAAAGAAAGAGGGGAATTCCCCACCCCGCTTAGTTGAGTTGTAAATCAGTACTAAATGTTTAAATCCTGAAATTTAAATTTATTTATGTATTTTAATTTTAATTAGAAGGAAAATATTGTTGTTTTGAACCTGAGTGTAGGAAGGAGAGTAGGAAGGATGACTTAGTGAACTGATATCTCTCATACTGACAGAAAAATACACAAATAGTGTGATTAGAAAAATAATATTAGTAGAAAATTATAAAAATAATTATTCAAATTTGTATAACAGGCTAATTTTTATCAACATATGCTTTTTGATTTTTGTGTCTGCATTTAATAAAATCTAGGATACTTTATTGCCAGAGTAAACTGCATATATATATATATATATATATATATATATATATATAAAGATTTTATTTATTTATTTTTAGAGAGAAGGAAAGTGAGGGAGAATGAGAGGGAGAGAAATATCAATGTGTGGTTGCCTCTCATGCACCCCCTACTGGGGACCTGGCCTGTAACCCAGGCATGTGCCCTGATTGGGAATTGAACCAGTGACCCTTAGGTTCACAGGCCCACGCTCAGTCCACTGAGTACTCTATCCAAGGCTGTATATATATTTTAAAGATTGTGATAACTTAAAACTGTAATAGCATACCAGAATGCAAATATTCCCAGTAATGACATAATATTTTGTATATTATATTAATATCCTATATAGTACTAGGCTCCCATAGCAATCTACCTTTTTTTTCTTGAAAACTATGAGATGTTGAACAAAATTGAAGAAATTACAAATAAGTGCAAATATATTACATGCTCATGATGGGAAGAATTAATATTGTTAAAATGCCCATAATACCCAAAGCTATCTACAGATTCAGTGCAATCCCTATTAAAATTCAAAAGGCAATTTTTACAGAAATAGACCAAACAATCTTGAAATTTGTAGGGAACCACAAAGTACCCCAAATAACTAAAGCAATCTTGAGAAAGAAGAACATACAAAGTGGGAGTATTACGCATCCTGATTTCAAACTATATTACAAAGCTACAGTAATCAAAACAATATTGTATTCACATACAAACAGACTCATGTCAGAGAAACGGAATAGAGAAACCCAAAATAAACTCACACATATATATGGTGAAGTTATTTATGATGAAGGAGCCAAGAATACACAATGGGGAAAGACAATCTCTTCAGTAAATGGTGGTGGGGAAACTGGATAACAGCATTGAAAAGAATGAAACTAGACCTCTCATATCATACACAAAATGATCTCAAAATGAATTAAAAACTTAAATGTAATACCTGAAACCACAAAACTCCTAGAATAAAACATAGATGCTAAACTTCTTGATATTGGTCTTGGCAATGATTTTTTTTTTCAGATTTGACAACAACAGCAAAGGTAAGAAAAGCAAAAATAAACAAGTGGAACAACATCAAACTAAAATACTTTTGTATGGCAAAAGAAACCATCAACAAAATGAAAAGCAAACCTACTGAATGAGATAAAAATATTTGTAAATCATATTACTGATGAGAGGTTAACATTCAAAATGTATTAACAACTCATACAATTCAATAACAACAGCAACAAATATCATGTAGTAACATCCAA
The DNA here is from genome assembly GCA_004024845.1 of Tonatia bakeri. Lineage (NCBI taxonomy): Eukaryota > Metazoa > Chordata > Mammalia > Chiroptera > Phyllostomidae > Tonatia > Tonatia bakeri. The sequence goes on from PVIA01004267.1 coordinate 127,304, forward strand.
ATTTGTAGAGAATTTTTATAAAAATCATTTTGAGTCAAACGACTGGTACACGGAGAAGATCTCAATGGATTGATATAAATTCTTCAGAGAAATGAGTTTGTAGTGTCTTCCATGCCCCTGAAATTAAGGAGAAAACATGAGCAAGATTGCACAGGGGTGGCAGGGGCGACATGAGATCAGATTCCAGGATAGTTAGGATTGTGTGCTCTGTCGAGGACGAGCAGCCTTTGGAAGGGCTTGAAAAAGTGGTCAGCATTAAAAGTAGGGGTCTGAAAGGGGGCATTTCAATGGTGTGTTAACCCAAATGCATAGAAAGAAGGGGCTTCTTTCTATGGAGGGGCTTGCATAGGCAGAGATAAATATTTAATAAAGTAGTTATATGTCTGGGACAGCACCTACCCAGCTACCCTATTAGGAATTTATGATCAGATCTCCCTTGAAGATTACTTTCCATAGAACCCCCTTTTTTGTTGTTGACACAAATAATGCAGTTAAAAATGGGCAGAAGATATGAATAGACATTTTTCCAAATAAGCCATATTTGGAAATATGCACCTGAAAAGATGCTCAACATCGCTGAACATCAGGTTCATAGGACAGCTTATCATAGTAACTTTATCTGACAAGGATTATCTAACCCCTAGGGTTAGATACCTGTGTGTTTGGTTATAGTATTTTGCAAATCTCTGAAGGTAGGTGGGTGAGTAGAAAACAGGTAGTGATTCAGGTGATTTTGTTTCTAGAGCAATGCAGATTGATTTTGTCCTCTAGAGATGCAGGACAAATAGTATTTATGCCATTGGAAACTTCGTCTACCCTGTAGGACACTGACACTTTTTGTATGTAATTCAGGAATCCTAATCTATCATTATTTTTTCCCTCATGGCTATACATAATTATATCTACCCTATAGTTTTTAAAATCAGCTTTCTCATCCTGCTGGTTCCATCAATAAGTAAATGCATTCTAGGTACATACCATTTTAAAAGACTAGCACTCTCCAAAGATCACAGTTGGCTACAATATTTATATTACACCCTATTCCTACTGCCCATTATTGTAACTCTTTGGTTCTATTTGGGCTCTGATACTTAGCCTCTGTTACTCTGCATCCCATCATCACTAATACAATTAGGGAACCTGTCTCACCGGCAGCCTCCCCTGTGGTCATCACTGACCTGCAGAAGACAGTCACCACAGGGCTTTCAAGGACACTGGTTTCTGATGCCTTAGTTAAGCAATGATCCTCTAGTTTTCCTTAGAATATATAATAGATAAGGAGTGCAGAGATTATAAATGATAAATATTTCAAACACCTATTTCCTTAAACTTTTGGACTCCTTTCTCTACATTGTGCTGGGGAAGTTCTGGCATATGAATCTCATTCAATTGTCAACAAAACAAATTACTAAAGCTACTTCTAGCTGTTCAAGTTAACATATAGAATCTAGAATATCTGGCAAATTTACCCATTTCAAAAAATTGGTACCATGTCCTGTTATATTCTGTCCATCTTGGTCTCATACTCTGAAAATGCATGCCCACATCTATGCATCAGGTATGCTCCATATACATCACACAAATCTTGTCATTCTTTTGGTAAATGAGCTATTCCCTCTGCATTTGGACTTTGTACCTGCCACTCTGAGGCATGCATATTAATGACCACAGTTATGGATCCAGTGGCAACAAGGCAAGAGAATGGGCCCCCAATGATGTCCTCATTCTAATCCTCAGAACATATGTTACCTTGCATAGCAGAGGATTTCACAGATGTGATCAAGGATCCTGGGCTATGTCCTGTATTATTCCAGTGAGGTCAATGTAATCGTAAGTTTCCTTAAAAAAGGAAGAAGGAGTTCAGAAGAGATCAGTGTGATGGGATATGAGAGGGACTCCATTGCTGCTTTTGAAGATGGAGCAGGGAGCATGAACCAAGGAATGTAGGCAGCTGCAAGAAGTCAGAAAAGCCAAGGAAACAGATTCTGTCCTAGAGCCTCCAAAAGGAAATAAAGCGCTGCTGCCACTTTGATTTTAGCCCATTGAGACTCCTGTTGAACTTTTGACTCAGAACTGTAAGATAAACCTTGATGTTGTTTTAAGCCACTATCTAAGGTAATTTGTTACAGTAGCAATAGAGAACCCAAACAAGGTGGGGCAATTACGTATCCCATTAACAGGTAATTGCCTTAAGTGAGGATATTATAAGAGATTCAAGAAAGAGGAAGCTAGTGTTCTCAGAACCAGAAAAAGGAACTACTGTATTTTGCACCCACATTTTTCTGCACATTATACACGGGGTTTTTATACCCAGTTGGTATGTAATCATTATACCCATGTATAATACACATATTTATTGTCCCTCAAAAATTTGGGCAAAAAAGTATGCACTTAATTGGCAAAACATGGGTATTTTATTTCTGTCCACACAGAAATACCTGAAATGCTGCATTTGAGTCAACTAAGTCTCCTTTCTTATTCCTTCTTCATTAACGGCCAAGTCACATCAGGTTACTTAGAAAGTCTATATGTTTATGTTATCTTGTAATTATGTAGACTGCTCAGTTACATTTTGCATCTGGCTCTAGCAAAATTGTCCCAGAAATAACTGAAAAATAAAGCATTCTTTCAGAAGTGTAAAATAGTTGTTCATCATCATTGAATAGAATAATAAAGTGGTAGGTTAAGCAGTATGTGTTAAAGAAAGCTGTTTTTTAAACTAATATTAGTAATTCGAACATGTTTAAATTTCAATGCATGCAAATAACAGAAGAAAAGTGGATCATAAGGGGAATGAATAATCAACCAAGTGTGGAGCCAGGAAAAGTGCAGAGGTGAGTACAAGAGGATAAAGAGAAAGGAATAGGATCTAGAACACAGGTGGGAAGATTCATAACTGAGAAGACAAAGGAAGGGAAAATAAAATAAATGAGGCAAGATGAATTTGTTGGCATAGTGACAGGGAATAGAGGGATTTTTTTTCTTGAGCTTTGCTTTTTATCTCTAAATAAAATGCAAAGGATAAAAATATTAAGAATAATAGAAAAGAGGGAAGAATTAGAAGAATGAGAAAAGTGAAGAAAATCTGCAACAACTATGGAGAACAAAGAAATAATTGGTTAGAAACCTTGATTAGAAAGCTATACAATGAAATTTTAGGAAACAAAATCTAAGCATAATTAAATAATATAAAGTTATGACTAATTTTCTCTAACAGTGTTCATTCTCCTGTATATAAGGGCGATGGGAAAGCAAATTAGATTAACATAAAAGGGGGGAACCCCCCCAAAAGGAATTATTCATAAAACATTGTGTATTTATTCTTACATATTTAAACTTCAGTCACCTACAAAGTACACCTCATTTAATGTAATACACCTATTGAGATGTTTTTTCCACTGCTCAAAACAGTTTTGAACTCATCAATTTTGACGCCTTTTAGTGCTTCCGACATTTTTTGTTTGTTTGTTTTACCTCTTCCACCTTGGCAAAATGTTTCCCTTTGTGGACTTATTTCATTGGGAAAAAGTGTCTCTCAGGACATGATCATGTGAATAGGGAGGGTGGGGCATGAGGGTCATATTGTTTTGGTCAAAAATCGCTGAACACTCAGAGTGGTGTGGGCAGGTGCACTCATATATCATGTATCATGAAATGGGCAAACTCGTTGAGTCTTCAGAAAAAAAATCACTGAAGCCAAATGCAGTGTCTCACAACAACGCTAGCTAGCACTCTAATACAGATAAGTCTCTAGAACACTCACCTGGCAGGGGGAAGCCTGTACTACAGGGGGCTCACTATCCAGAAGATAGTTCCAGTTTTGTAGGCTCCTTTGCATATTCTTTCACATTAGTTTTTGGTTTCTTTGGCTACATTCTCATAAGTAGAATTGCTGGGTCATAATACAATCTCATTTTTAATCTTTTGAGGAAACTGTATTGCTTTCCACAGTGGCTGCACCAATCTGTATTCCCACCAACAGTGCCATGAGGGTTCCCTTTTCTCTTATCCTTGACAGCATTAGTTGTTATTTGATTTATTGATCATAACCATTCTGAAATGTATGAGTGGTATCTCATTGTAGTTTTGATTTATATTTCTCTGGTGACTGGTGATTTCCATATGTCTACTGGTCATCTGTATGTCCTTTTTAGAGACATGTCTATTCAAGTCTTTTGTCCACTTTTTAATTAGGTTGCTTGTTTTTCCAGTGTTGAGTTGTTTGAGTTCTTTGTAAATTGACCCCTTATTGGGCCTATTGTTGGTGAATATCCTCTTTCATTCAGCTGGTTGCCTTTTCACTTTGTTGATGGTTATCCTTGCTGTGCAAAATTCTTTTTAGTTTGATGTAGTCCTATTTGTTTATTTATTTATTTTTTGTTTCCCTTGCCTGAGTGGCAGAGGGGAAAATACGTCAGAAAAAATATTTGTAAGAGAAATGTCAGAGATTTTACTGTCTATGTTTTCTTCTAGGATATTTGTGGTGTTAGGTCTTACATTTGAATCTTTAATTCATTTTGAGTATTCCTGTATATGGTATAAGAAGGTGGTCAAGTTTCATTATTTTCATGTATCTGTCCAATTTTGCAAACATCATTTATTGACTAGACTGTCTTTACTGCATTGGATCTTCTTGCTTCCTTTTCAGAGATTAACTGACTGTATAGTTGTCTGTTTATTTCTGTTTCCTCTGTTCAGTTCTATTGACCTTGTGTTTGTTTTTTACCACTTCCGTGCTATTTAAATTACTATAGTTTTATAGCATGGTTTGAGATACTTCCCACATTGTCTTTCTTCTTCAAGATTGCTGTCAGTATTTGTGTCCTATATTTTCTTAATTGAAATATTAAGCACATAAATTTAAGGGTTTTGTTAATAATTCACATTGAGCTGTATTTTTGTATTCTGTAGGTAATTAATGTTTTTGTTTTTCCATATTCATATCCAGTTGTTCTAGCACCATTTATTGAAAATATTACCTTTAGCACATTAAATTACCTTGTCATATTTGTCAAAGATTAATTAAACACACTTGTGTAGGTCTACTCAATACCCTGTGTTTTGTTCCTTTGATCTATAGCTTGATTCTTACACCAATGACAAATTGTCTTGATTTGGTAGCTGTAATTTTCTTGAAATTAATGCATATTCTTCAACTTTGTGTTGTAAGAACACTGTTTTGGTCAATCTTGTTTCATTTTGCATTTCCATATAATTTTAGAATCAATCCACTTAATAATTATCACAAAAAGCCTGCTTGTTTTATTGGAATTGTATTGAAGCTATAATTAACACGTGGAGACTTACAGAAACAATATGGAATCTGTGAATTCATGAACATAGCATATTTCTTCATTTCTTAGAGGTATTAAAACCTTGTCCAACATTGTTTTGAAGTCTTTAACATACAAATTTTCCACATATTCAGCCAAAGTATCAAGGACCTCACTGTGCATATTTCTGGAGCTTTTTTCTGTGTAGATCCCTCACCTGTGGAAAGCTGTCCTGCAATTTCCAAATACCTGAACCTCCTTAAATCTAGAGTTTCACTTTTTCATTCAATAAAATTGTTGTGTTCTTTTCAGAATCTTCACAATGAACTAAGTTCTAGACTCTGATAACAAACAGAAATACAGGGCAGTACAAGGCTCATTGGTTTGTTTCCTGTCTCTTCAGTTGTTTCATATATTTTTGCCCGGTTTTCTATTGATGGTAAAAGAGCTGGTTGGGTGTTTGCTACTCCACCTTGGTCAGAAGCTGAACTCCTAAAAATCATTTGAGATTAAAGTATGAGATAAAGATTTAAGTTCTCCAATTTTTAAGTAGTAAATGAATTCTCAGGGTGCTATTTAAAATCTTTGTTCATTGATACACAATATTAATTTTATCATCAAGTTAATTCTTAAGTATACTTATATCTCCTTCTGGAATTGCCATTCTTTTCTATCCAGATGTTTGCTTATACTTAAGAAAGTGTCTAATAGTTTATTAATAGCAATTTGAAATGTATTTTAGAATATTATGGTGCTATACTCAGTAATTGTTTTTCTTTTCTTGTATTTGATTCATATGATATATTATGATGACAATATAAGAATATAAGGTTGTATATATTTTTAATGTCATTAATCCCCAGAATTTTCTTCTTTTATTTAAAAATGTAATGTAATGTAATGTAGATATTATCTTGAATTTAGTTATTTAGTGGTGTTTAGATTTGGTGAAGGACAAGAAATATTAGTCTAAAGAAATTATTCATTATTTAAACAGTTTTATTTTCTCTATGCTATGTTGTAAATGAATGGAGAATTTGTATATCTGAGCCATTAGTAAGAAAACTTGTACAAATTCAAAGTAATATTAATGCTTTTAAACTTATAAATGCTAGATATAATCTAATGGTTTAAGATGAATATTCTACATAATAAGTGAGAATGGCACTCCTGAGTCCCATTCACTGGGACTCTGCACTGAGGAGGAAGTAGGAGATGATACTGAGGACTTGATTTGATTCAATATCATAGCAATGAAAGTGTATATCTGAAGACTTAGTAACTTATGTAGGAGATTGAACTGAACTAAGTAAATAAAACAAAATTCCAATAAAAGTATGAAGTTTCAAAATCGAATATAATATTGCATAGAGATCTAAGAAATTCATATATGGAAGCTACAGTTAAAATTAAGTTTGTAGAAAGAAATATAAATATTGAAAACCTTATGTAAATGTAGGAGACGTATGAAAAAAGAGAAATTGTTCATTTGATTCTAGAAGGATTTGTTGAACTTTGATCATTTATTCAATCTACAAATATTTACTGAGCATCTGTAATATAACACATTGCTCTGTGTTCTCAGTGTAGAGTGATGTAAGACCTTCTTTGACTTCACTGAAACCACGTGTTCCTAAAGATCAAATTAATTTTGACACGGTGTTGAAGGTGATAATATATACAGCATGTATGCTCTTAATAAATAAATATATGATCTATACATTTTATGACATTAATAATAACATGCTACTATTATGATTTATGTTAGTATAATATTAATATTTTCCAGCTTGAAAAATATTGCTTTATTGTATTTACATATTTTCTATCAAACGAGCAACATATCAAGCCTAACAACAAAAAATGTTGTCACAAATGTTACCACATTTTTAATCAATGAGAAAACAGAACTATAGTTTTTCCTTCTGAGTTTGCTCTTTTCCCTTGGGTTTTACTAAAACATGAGAAAACTAATGTTGTACCGGGTTAGGTGTTTGAAAGAAAGAAGTTCCTGGAGTAGCAAAGGAGATTATGAAAGTGGGGGGACTGAAGAATGTCGAAAGTCCCCTTCTAACATCATGGCTGCTGTCTAGCTCAGGAGTTCGAACCGGGACGATTGTTTCATACAACCGTGTTAACTACATTGCCCGTTTACCTCCTTCTTGCCCTAGGCATTCACTTCCTCCTTTTTCAGCCTCATATCATCTCATGTTTCCTGTTCAGAGAAAGTAGGACTCAGGAATGTCATTCCAGAATATGTGAGAGTACAGAAGCATTATGTCCCCCGGTTCTCCACTGCACACCCTCAAAGTAGCTTCCTAAAACTCTAACAGATCCTCTGTGAGAAATTCCATTTGAAGATTACCTGCAACAAGTATCAAATTTACAGGTAACACATATATTATAAATCCTCATTATTAGTAGGGTTGAACTGTCTTTGTGCATGAGCATTGCAGAAAAACAAGTATCCCGCTGTTTTAGGTTAGACAGTCGCTGCCAGTCTGGTACCTGAGTTATTTATTACTTGAGAATGTTTAACTTACTCTCATATTGAAATGTGCCACTGAGAAGGAACTTTGCCCTCTCCTTCTCCCTGCCTAATTTCAGCATTATTGTCCCCATTTTCTGGGACACCATATCATGATCCTTCTCTATATCCTTTATGGTGATGATAGAACTCATTCCAGTTCAAGTGATCTCGAATACTCTCTTTGTATCAAACTACTTCTTTCCTGTTGCCTTTGAAACAAATATGTGAATAATCAAACATTTAAGCTTCTAATGGAATTATGCCTCTTACCAATTTCTAAGTCAACTCACATGTATTGTTTATGTGAAAGACATTATAATGGCACAATGCTGGTGCCATGCATAAAATTCTTCCACTTTCAAACTTTGGGAATTTAATATGAATGGGAATTGACCATAAAGGATAATAAAACTGATTTTTATGGAATGTATTTTTATACCTTGAGCAACATTTTCCAGAACAAACCCCCAGAATATCCCATGGGATGATTTATAAAACACAAAACATGTTATGACCAAATAAATTTAGTATAATAAATATAAACTCTATCTCATGTTTAGATTCAGTACACTTTAACATAATACTCTCTCATATGTCCTACTGAATAAATCTGCTTGACATAATATTTCCTAAGTTTATTTTAAAAGTAATTTAGTGTATCAGTTAGAAGCTCAAGGTCTGTGGTCAGATCACATCCGGTCTCTGCCATTTTCTAGTTAAGTGACCTTGGGCCAATTATTTAAGCTCTCTGTTTCTTAGTTACATAATCTAAAGCCTCACGGGTTTCTTGTGATGATTGAATAAATTACTATATGTGAAGTGCTTTTAATAGTACTTGATGGAAATGCTCCAAAAAACCATCTGTGATTATGAATTGACTTTGATATCCTTTTTTCATGTAGTACTTACTAATAGCTTGTCATCAATAATATATTTATCATTACTAATTCCCAAATACTGTTTATGCATTAGCTGTTGTTTTTGTCAGTTTTGAGCTGCTATAACAAAATGCCACAGATTGAGTGGCTTAAACAAACATTTATTTCTCACAGTTACGGATGGTAGAAAGTACAAGATCGAGGTGGTGGCAGACCCAGTGTCTGGTGAGGACCCACATTTTGGCTTGTAGGTGACTGTATTCTCCTGTAACTTCAAGTGATAAGGAACAGAGAGTGAGTAAGCAAGATTCCGTCTTTCTTCTTATAAGGGTGCTAATCACACTAATAAGTGCACCACTTTCATGACTTGATTGCTCCTCAAAGGCCTCACCTCCTAATATTATCATATAAGGTGTCAGAATTTTAACATGTGAATTTTAGGGGGGTACAAACATTCAGTCTATGACACCTCTACTACTACCATTTATTTTTATCCTAAAAATAAACAACAGACATAGATTAAATCATTTCACTCAATAAATCAACACTTACATAGCAAGACACAAATATCAGACTTATATTTTGTAGGTACAAGACACATACAGGGTAGAAACCTGGGGCTTGTGCCAGCAATGAATTGGCTTCACAGTCTTATATTTGTTTAAGGTATTGCACTTGAGACATTAAACATGACCATCAGCTATCAGATCTCAATCTCGTGAAGGCAGGCAAAGGTGGGGAAATGGGAGCATCTGTAATAGTGTCAACAATAAAAATAAAGAAAGAAAAGATCTCAATTGCAGAAGTATCTATGGTGTTCTGGGTAGGAACTTTGCATATCTAAGAGTACTGTCCAGGGCCAGTTTTCCATGGCTGATCACATCAGGGGTAAATGCCTGGTCCACGGCTGGATGGTCAGTTAGTTGCCTGATGAATTCTTTCAAACAGGAGTAATAGTGATGCAATGAACAATTCCTAACTTTTTCTTAGGACATCTGAATATCAGGCACACTGTCAAGGAATCTTTAATCTCATGAATTCAGGGTAGAGCATCAGAATGTTGCTAATTCACCATAGGCTCCAAACATTTCTTATAGAACAAAGAGTCAGATGCACCCGATTTTTACTAGAGCTACTACTATATTGCAATTTTTAAAAATATTTTATTTATTTCATTTTAGACAGAGGAGATGGGAGGGAGAAAGAGAGGGAGAGAAACATCAATGTGTGTTTGCCTCTCTTGTGCCCCCTACTGGGGACATGGCCCACAACTCAGACATGTGCCCTGACAAGGAATTGAACCCGTGACCCTTTGGTTTCCAGGCCAGTGCTCAGTCCACTCAGCCACACCAGCCAGGGCCTATATTGCAATTTCCACAAGGCTGGCTTCTTCTTCTTCACATTTTTCCTTCTTCCTATATATTCTTTTGGGACAGGAAAATTTTCACTAGTTGAGTTGGTTCAGAGAAACTGCTTGTACTTCTTCTAATCCTACCTATCACAAATATTAGTATTCAATATGTAAATATATTTGTTTTGTAATTAGAGAAGAAGGGAAGAATTTTAATTATGGGTAGGAATTTTTTTTGACAGAAAGAGGATAAAGAAAATGCTTCTTTAATTCTGAGCTCATTACCCTTTAACAGGGAATTAAACTCAGCAAAAGGGGTTAGAAGGACATATAATTCCCTCCATACTATTGAAAGAACTCTGTGGTATCCAGCGCAAGAAATCACGACCAGATCTGATGGAACTGTTTGTGTAGGCACTGTGAGTCCAGGGGCCTCGCAGTTCAGCGTCTGTGCTCACAGAAGTGTGGCCCACAGTTAGTGAAGAGGTCATTTTCCCAGATCGGCATTCAACACAACATCCTTCTAGTCCTTTACCATCAGTCCTAATGCTTGGGGCATTGGAATTTTCATGGCTAGAAGAAGTGACCCTTTCCCGATGCTTTCTTCAGGCAGGGGTTATGAACATTATGAGCCCGAAAGGAGAGCTGAAGGTTAGTGTAAATGTGATATGATGGCTGCAGCAGACAGACTGCTTTCTAAGTACAATGAAACAAACATCCTTTGAGCACTTCCAGGAGACAATTCAAAACCTAGAAAACAAGTAGAGGGGAGATTTCTTCTGCTTAGACTGAAGGGAGAGAGGAGGACGACTCATAATTAAATAACTCTCCATTTTTAAAAATCAGTCTGTTAAGGCTTGGGAATACTGGTTTTAATTAAAATAAATCCCTACCAACTGAGAGAATATCAGCATATCCTAAAAGATTACTTCCAACCTGAAAGAGCTTAACTAACACAATTATGTTGTGCAAGACCTATAAGAAGTACAGACAGCACTAGTGAAGTGTTTGTCTACTGAATTAATTTGGGGATAGAAAAGACAGAGAGTGATTTATTTATTTATTTATTTATTTATTTATTTATTTATTTATTTATGTATTTATTGCCATTTAAACCAGAAATGGTTGCTATCAAAAAAATAAACAAGAAAGAATGACACAATAGAAATTCTCTCATAGAAATAGACAAGTTGCATTGATTTGTGCAATTTAACAAATTATTTAACAATTGCTGTAAAAATATAGGCACCTCTTATTCACCTTTTCATTTTGGAAAAAAAATTACAAACTGACTAGAGGTTACAAAAATACAGAGAGGGTCCATGTAACCATTATCCAGCTTCTGTCAGCGGGGGCATCTTAACAGTATATTATTCGTACCAGGAGACAGATAATAGCAGACTGCGGTGAACTAAACCAGTTTCTCAAGTACCGCAAACCACTCAGACTCACCAAAGATCGCAATGATAATTCGAATGCTTCTGTGAATATCAGAGAAATGTATCCGTAATTTAAAAGCTTCTGAAAAACAAATTTCCAGATGATTTTACTGAAGAATTCTACCAAGTGCTTAAAGAACATCAGTTCTACCAACCCCTTCCAGAAAACAAAGGAGAGGGAAATGGTTTCTAACACTTTTTACTGAGGTTAGCATTACTCTAATGCCAAAACAGAAGATGTACCAAAAAGAAATACTACTTATGAACACAGACACAAGCATTATTATAAAATATTAGCAAATTGAATCAGCAATATACTTAAAATTATACATATTGATCAATTATATTTTTTAAAAGATTTTATTTATTTTTAGAGAGAGGGGAAGGGAAGAAGAAAGAGAGGAAGAAAAACATCAATGTGTGGTTGCCTCTCACATGCCCCCTACTGGGGACCTGGCCCACAACCCAGGCACGTGCCCTGATTGGGAATCAAACAAGTGACCCTTTGATTCACAGGCTGGCACTCAGTCCACTGAGCCACACCAGCCAGGGCTCAATTGTATTTTATTGTAGCTATGCAAGGCTAGTTCACACCACTCAAAAAATTGATGGCTATGTCTGCAGGCTAAAAACTACAAACCTATGATGAAAGGAATAAGGATGGTCTAAATAAATAGAGAGGGAAACTATGTTCATGGATTGGAAAGCTCAATATAATAAAGATATCAAATTAACCAATAGAATAAATACAACTCCCATCAAATTGTCAACAAGGTTTTTTTGTTGAAGACATAAGCAAATGTATCTTAATATGTGAATGGAAAAATAACAGAACTAGAATAACCCATGCAGTTTTGAAAAAAGAAGAATAAAGCTAGATAAATTGAATTACCCAATTTTAATACACTAAAATATATGTATTTTATATTGCTATAAAATACAGGTGTGGGCAAAAGTATGTTTACAGTTTTTTGTGAAAAATAATACAATAATACAATAATAAATATTAATATAAGAGTGAACTGTTTTGCAACTCATAAATATAAATCTACTTTTGTCACCCCTGTATATATGTTTTAATACATGGTAAAAATCTACATATACTTTCTATGTCTCTACTTAACATGCTCAATCTTTCTGGTTCTTAAATATGTAAAAATACAATTATAGTGATGGATGTGTTTCATGTTCTGTTTGCTAATTTTAACATCTATTCCAGTTATGGGTCAGTTACAATTGATTGATTTTTCTCCTAACATAATTTCCTGCTTCTTTGGGTGCTTGTTGATTTTTTAAAAAGTTGAATGACAAGAAGTACAAATGTTACTTGGAAATATGCATGTTACTTGGCTGTATGTGTGGAGGGGCTCTGCTCTCAGAACTCTCCCCCCACCCCCACTGGAGACTTTTTACAGATAGAATGAGGACCCAGGACCTCGAAAAGCCTAGAGGTGAGGGTCCATCACCCCTTTTCTATTGTCCCCTAAGTCCTTTCCTGATGGCCACTTCACAACCATGCCTGTCTTAGGTCATCCTTCCCTTGAGGACTCTTACCTGTCATTAGCTAACCAGTCATCTGCTTGGGGCCAAGCAGGGTGAAGTAAAGGGGGCAGAGACTGCATTACTGTCAGGAAGATAAGATTTGTTTCCTTAGTGGCTTATGGTCCCAACATCTTTTTACTCAGCCTTAGCCCTGGGGGGTTACAGCTTCTGAAACCAGGCAGGGCAGTTCCCAACATACGTTTTTGTATTTTTAGAAATATGTTTGCTCTTTATTCTCAATGCAGTTATTTGGAAACAGTTTGATTTGTTCTGGTCTTGTTTTTAAAATTTGTTTTTCAAGACAAGAGCAGCATTTAATCTATGACTGATTTTTCTCTGTTGCTGAGTCAAAACCCTTCTTAGCATTTTTACACAATGCACCTGGAGCTATGAGGTTTCCTAGTCTAGCTGGTGGGAACAGGCACTCTTTCTGGTCCTGGGTGAGCACCAGGTACTGGTTCCTCTAATTATATCAGGTGGTGTTTTTTTTCCCTTGGGTGTTGTCTGTCTCCCAACGTTTATGAACCAACAAACACTTGTTAGTGTACAATAGTGGAGGTGAACTTTCCCTAGTTCTCTGGGACTTACTCTCCATGAAGTTATTGTCTCCCTGATACTTTTTCCTTTGACTCTAAGTCAACTTGGTCTTTCTGGATTTTCAGCTCAGTTTTCTCCTCTACCCAGGAAGTCTGCCAATGTCCTTCTGTGTAAATTCTCTGTGTGCAGAAGTCTGGAAGGTTTCCAAGGCAGTAAGCTGAGGCAGTTGAACGAACCTCATTTTACATCTCTCAGGGATCATCGTCCCCCATCTGATGTATTGAAAATATTGTTTCATATATTCTTATATGCTTTTTTCAGTTGTTTCAAGTAGGAGGGTTAATTCTACCCCTGTTATTTCTTGTCCAGATGGAAAAGCCCCATCATTCTACTTTTCACTTGGACATTTTTAATGTTTTCTACATCCACTCCTTCCCTCTATTTTCACTCTCTTTTAGTAAATTCATTTTTCTGCAACCAAAGTAATACTTCTAAAATATGTAGTTGACCAAGAACTGCTCAAAACACCTTCATAGGTTCTCAGAGCCTTTAGCATGAAGAATAAGTTTTAATAAAAGTTTGATATGGTTTAGAGGCCTTTCACCAAAATCTGGCCTTAATCCCTCCCATCCAGTAACTTCCAAGTCTTCCTTTTATATTCTATCCTCCAGCCACTTAACGGGGAGTTTTCAAAGGTGTGAGACATCTCTGCATCATTAGATGTTCACACATCTTTGTCACTTTCTCCTAGCTATCCTCTACCTATTCTTCACTTCTTTATTTAAAGTATAGTTGCTCTAGGTTTAACTCAGTATTTAGCACATAACAGTCACATAATGAATATTTACTGCAGCATATTATTTGGGGTTCATGGGGGAAGATGGAGTTGAAGATAGAGACTAATCCTGGATATTTTTGATTATTTTTCTTTTGAAATTAAATGCATTCTGAGTAAAATTATGCTATCACAGCTTACATGCCCAATATCTTTTTATTTCCACTGAATACTTATGAGTGTAGCTGTTTTCACCAACCCATTTGCAGTGGAGGTTAGCTGCCTTCTCCTTTCTCATCACTCCCACTGAGTCATTTGGCCTTTGTCCAGAACTTTCTATTTAGTGCCAGAATTCCTTTTTCAGGCCGGCTGGCATCTCTGAAAATCCTTTCCAATATTCCTGGCCTATTTCATGTTCCCGGTCCCTCTTTCCTTGGCTTTTTCTCATAACACAACAGATTCTCTAATGAGGCAAAGGCTATTTCTCTTGACTGGTGGTGGGCAGAATTCCTAGTCTTATTACAAACCATGAAGCAGAAATTATTTAACAAGAAAGATGACATTTAAAATTTAATAAGATCAAAGGATCAAAATAAAAACATCTAATTTCTTTTTTTAATTTTTTAAAATTTTATTTTAATCATTGTTCAAGTACAGTTTTCTCCCCTTTACTCCCAATCCAGCCCACCCACTCCTCCCTCCCAACTTCCCTCCCATTACCACCCTCCCCCTAGTTTTTATCCATGTGTCTTTTAACTTTGTTCCGGTAAACCCTTCACCTTTTCCCCTGAAACTCCCTCTTTTCTCTCCTCTGGTCACTTTCTGCCTGTCCTCTAATGCAGTGTCTTTGACTATATTTTGCTTGTTTCACTGTTTTGTTGTTTAGGTTCCTGTTAAAGGTGAGATCATATGGTATTTATCTTTCACTGCCTGGCTTATTTCGCTTAGCATAATGCTTTCCAGTTGCATCCATGATGTTGCAAATGGTAGGAGCTCCTTCTTTCTTTCTGCTGCATAGAATTTCATTGTGTAAATGTACCATAGTTTTTTGATCCATTCATTTACTGATGGGCATCTAGGTTGCTTCCAGCACTTGGCTATTGTAAATTGTGCTGCTATGAACATTGGGTGCAAAGGTTCTTTTGGATTGGTGTTTCAGGATTCTTAGGATATAGTCCCAGTAGTGGAATTGCTGGGTCAAAAGGCAGATCCATTTTTAGTTTTCTGAGGAAGTTCCATACTGTTTTCCATAGTGGTTGTACCAGTCTGCAGTCCCACCAACAGTGCACTAGGGTCCCCTTTTCTCCACAACCTCTCCAACACTTGTTGTTTGTTGTTTTGCTTATGATGGCCATTCTGACTGGTGTGAAGTGGTACCTCATTGTGGTTTTAATC